>PVJO010014504.1:0-48051 GCA_004026905.1 Hystrix cristata | reverse complement strand
TGGGATCCTTTTTCCTCTGGTGATGCTGTCTTGCTGACATCTGACCAGTGTGTCTCCTAGCTTTCTTTGGCTCCAAAGTGTTTCCTAAAGTCCATGGAGAACTAGCATATCAAATTTGGGCTAGCTGTAGGTTGAAACCTTTGTGGACAGGCGTCTCCCTTTAATGCATGTGGTTACCAAGGACTTCACAGCTCACAGGCTAAGTGAACAGGTCCTCACCTGAAGACAGGCACACTAGGCATTTCTCTTGGCCTCTAGTTCCAGGATTCAAGTGAAAGACATGAACTGGATATGAAAACTCATTTTCTAATCACCAAATATTCTAATATTTCTAATCACCAAATATTCTTCCATCAGTTATAGGAGGACAGGGAATGCCTTCATAGGTGCAGAAAAGATGAGCAAAAGTTGAAAATGGTGAGAATTATTACTGGTGGGGACGTGGAGGCAAATATAGTGTCACATGCTATGGGAAACAGCTAATGAAATTAAAAGAAAAATGCACAGATCCCTTGACCTATTCCCAAGATACCATGCCACAAGAAAAATGACCAGGATCTAAGGCGGGGCATGAAGTGGGCCAAACTGTTGTCTTAGAAGGCATTCTGAAAAGTATTACCTGACCAATGTAAGATATACAGTAATATGTTTAATAGTCATCTCATAAAATAACTTATCACAGAATCCGTGGAATTTTATATTGAATACTTTCTCTTTATTTTAAAAATTTTTGGTTTATTAGTACATGGGTCTAGTAGTATGCAATGTTCACATTCTTTGTAGGAAATTAGTACAGGTACATAACACATTAATTCCTTTTTTCATCCCCTTTTCCTTCCCTCCCTACTCCTTTTACCCTTTTACCTACCCTTTGATCCTCTTCTTCTTTGTGTATACATGTTTGCAGTATGTAATGTTTGCTTTCCTTGTGTGGAGTTGGTATGTGTATATAACACATACTGAATCTTTTTCTCTTCATCCCCTCTCCCTTCCCTTCCCACCTCTGTCTATTTCTTGATTGCCTGCTCCTTTGGGAATGGACTATCTCCCTACTTTCTGTTATCAATCTTTTATTTTGCTCTTCATTTTTAGCTCCAGGTTTCTCTTATAGGAGAAGTCATGTGATATTTAAGCTTGCATGTTTGATTTATTTCACTTAACATTATGGTCTCAAGTTGCATCCATTTTCCTACTCTCCACAAATTGGATTCATCTTACAAACAATAGTCTCTTATAATCACTGTCAGCATCAAGGTCACATTTTTGTAGTGAGGGTTTGTATTTACTTCTGTGGGTCACCTGGAGGGGTATCACTAAGTCAAAGCCATTTTAAATTGGTGAGGTTGTAATTTTTTACTCTTAATGGTTGTGTGAATTCAGTCATAAGTCTGTGTGACGATTAGTTTCTGATGAAGTTCTTAGGAGAGATTATGTTTTCTCCTTTCTCTCGTTGCTAAGGTAAAGGCAGAAAGGGTTCTGTGCTATTCTTCATGGAAAATTTGTTTTTCTTCACCTTACTCTGAAATATGGCCCTCTGGCTTCCTAATTTTTAAATTGGGTGTTTCTATTAGACTCTTTTGGTACAATAATTTTTCTTTCTCAGTGGTACATAGCAAAATACTATACCTTATATTTCATGGCATATATATAATTATATTATTGGACCATGGTGAAAAATGCAGATGAGTACATATCTGATTGTTATCACGGGTGACCTGAGTGTTGGCAGTGTGAGAGAAGAGAGAAAAAAGAAGAGGTAAGAATTAAAAGGAAATAAAGATAGAACAAAAGAAAGATTGCATTTTTGTGGTGGACTGATATGGTCACCTTGAACAGGAACGCCCAGCTGGATTGAGTTGGTGCGGTTCTGGGCCTAGAAGATCCACCTGAGGATTGTTGCCAACACAGCATAAAGGAGAACCAGAGCAGAAGATAGTTGGCGGGCTGTTTCCCGGGAGAAGCCTTGTTGCAGCTAGTGCTCTGAAGAGGACTCAGCTGTTCTCATTGAAGAAGGAGCTCGGGGCCTTGCTGTTGTCGAAGATGGCTGCTATTCCTTCAGGGGAGCTCTGGTCTTCATCTCTGCTGCGAGCATTGTATCCTGGTTCCAGTAAAGATTTCTTCAGCCATTTAGTGCAGACATGGACATACATGAGACAGTGCTGTGGGCTCCCAGCCCTTGATTGGATCTTTTGGGTCTCCATAAATAGATGGTCTACACTCTTCCTGCATTTGACTTGTGTGTGAATGTTATAACTTGTCAATGTCCTGAATTAAATCTGCTGTCATGCAAACCATTGACTCTAGAAAGGTAACTAATACAATTCTATTGTATGTAAGCTGTATTTACCTTTATGTGCAATTGTGTCTCTATGCTTGTGCACTCATGAAGGAATTTTTGTAATGCTGATTATGATCTATTGTTAGGTGAAAAAAGCAAACTGTAAATGAAGAATATGAGTTTAGGGAAAGTCAAATGAATTCTATACATATAAATGCTTGCATGCTTTTGGATGAGTATGTATACAGGTCTGACAAGACTCATGCTGGCCTGTTAGCAGTCTGCTGTGTGGTACCAGGGTTAAGAATCTGATAAAGTAGCGGTGACTGTGGTAGTGCTAAGGACCCGATTGGTGCTTTACAGAACTTTGTATGACTCTACCTTATAAATACAGATAGACTGATTTTGTAATTTTGTAAACCTCACATTACAAAAATAAATCCAAGTGACTCATGTGCATAGGTTGATGCATATTCCTCTTCACAGTCTAACAGGTTTGAAAAGGTTGCTTTATAGCAGGCCAACAATGTCTCCTTGGATAGAGAGACTTTTTCTAAAAACCATTGTGGGCTGATCCAAAGAGCCCTCCATTTCCTGGGTATTTATGATACCTGAATTTTTAGCATCAGGTTAGGTTATATATAGTTACCTGCCTTTAAATAGTACATATAGTAAAAATGTATTGATTGTATTCACCTCTCTGGATGGAACTCTTTTGGTCCTGTAATTACCTATATAGAAGTGTAATAGGAATTTCTAGGTCTGAGACAGCTCTGGGAAGGACAAATCAAGGCTGTGGGCAACCACAGTGACCCCTCAAGTCATTGGATTTTGCTCTCATCAGCCAAACTTGTTTTTTTTCCCTCCTCCACCTCTTCTGCTTCCTTCTCCTCCTCCTCTCTCCCCCCTCCCTTTTTTTTTTTTTTACCTCCCTCCCTTCCTCCCTCCCCATCTCTCTCTTTCTCTCTCCCTTCCTTTTTCAGAGATTAGGGTACTCAACCTTTCCATGGTAGTTTCATTAACATTTCCCGCTAAAGGCACTGCACTATGTTGGTCTTCCATCTTCCTCGTTGGCCCAGCCTGGCTGCTATGTCTTCCACTTCTGCAGCTAGAGTCTCATTGGTGAGGATCACTTACTCTCCTCTGGCTTGGCTCTGACTGCTGTGACCAGTTGTTTTAGTCTTCCATCTATCTTTCCTCTACCTCAGCACTAGAGATAGTTGAGGCTGCCTTATGCTGTAGAACCAGATGGTGAAAGCATTTCTACCTCTTTGCCCTGCCCTGCCCAGCTCGTCCCTCACCTCCTGGGAAAACAGGTGTCTCTACTCACGTGCTGGAGAGATTCCCTCTAGGCCCACACAACTGCTCTGGTCTCAGTCTCTCTTGCCGTGCATGCTGATACATTATTTTTTTACTTTTAGGTTCTCTCTCTGTCTCTCTCTCTCTGTCTTTCTCTCTGTAAAATTTATATTCTTGCCCTTTATCAACTGACCTTTTATTCAGCATTCAGGTCAAGAGGTAAGGCTTGAAAATTAGTGAAATTTGTTATTAGAGGACTTTCTCTTGCCTCCAAAACCAGTTGGCTTGTCCTCCATTGGTGCTGGTTTTCACATTATCCATTTAATCAGAGAACAGTATTTTTGTTCAGTTTCAATTTTCTCTGTTTACTATCGTTCATTCATATACTATATTTTGAGTATACTGTGCAAAACACAATGATGGGAAGGAGATAAAGGTAAAAGAGGGGGCCCTGACTTCTCCAAGCGTAACATTTATGCATGTTAACATGATAGATAATCACAGAAGCTTGTTTGTGACTAACTGAAAAAGTGAGTGTGATGGACATTCCTGCTAGATCTCAGAGAATAGGGAAAAATAGTTTGGGCAGAAAGGTTCAGGAATGACCCCAGGGGAAAGGTAAGACTTGGATTTGGTCTTGCAGGATGAATGGATGGATTTGGATTCCAGGCTATTTAAAATGGTAAAATAGTTTTAAAATCTGTGACTTTTATCAAAAAATCTAGACAAACTCTGGGAAATTCCAGAGTACTGTAATTATTTCCTTTGGAAACTACCATGACTGGTCCATCAGAACTTGTGTGCTATTTTTGAGTGGGCTGTAGAGTCCTGGGTTTTGCCTCAGTAGATGGAGTGAATAGCTCGTTTTCTCTGCAAGGTTCCATCATGTGGGTTGACGGTTGGTAACTCTGTAAGGGCACCAGGTTGATAGCCAGAGAGTTTGAGCCTATACTCACATTTAGGTGATCTTTCCAGCCTTCTTTGTTTTCTTTTCAATGTGTTAACTATGCTTTTAAAATTAATCTCAAAACTAGGAAAACTAGGAACACTGCATACTTTCCAGCATGGGGTGATGTGAACAGTGTTTTACTTTTATGGAAGAAGAGAGTGTTGTTCTGGCAGTGGGAAAGGACAAGAATACAAAAGAGGGTAAAGAGGAAGAAGAAAGCATATAAAATCTTCTGGCAGAAACTGTACCTTATTTGTCTCTTTTCAGTTCTGTCAAGATCATGGTCTCAGAGAGAATATCCTTCTTGAATAGTGTTCTTTAATGCACTTCTTGTATTTCTTAGAAGAAATATTATGATCTCATTTAGCATTTGTTCCCAGTTGGGGACTACGGATTCATATCTGTAGCTCAGACTTATCCAAGCTATGTGTTCATGGAGTACAAAGATGGATGTACCACCTACATTATTTAAATTGTTATTTTTCTCCCACAGTGTCTTTTTTCTGTTGAGTACATAACATTTGAATTTGTGTAAGTAAATCTGTATTTGATGCATTTCCACTGTAATCAATTGCAGTGGGGTTGTTGTTTGTATTTTTGAGAGGGTTCCTGGCCCCTTTAAGAATATATGGAAAACTGTGTATCTTTCTCTGAGAAAAATTTAACTATGCATTTACATAAGTAAAATCTAGGATATAATTTCAGTTCATCTATAGCCCATTTGTAGATGCCCCAGACAGAGAGTGGTATTGTGTGGAGAGGGAAAGTTCTTTCCCATTTGGTTTAGAAACAACCGAGCTCTATAGTAATGGGAGATGGAGTAAAAGTACACTGGCAGCTTCAAAGACCTGAGAAGAGGCACAGTGCTGGGGAATATGAGTGGGGGAGAACTTGGACCACTAGGCAGTCTTAATAGCAGTGGCCTGATTTTTCTGCACCCTAAACCAAACCAAGACACGGGCTTCTCTAGCATGTTGTTCACCAAGTTCCTTTTTCACAACCACCAGTTTGTTGTCTCTGACCTTTGAGGAAATGAAGACAATGTGGGAATTTCCCTGGCATGTGGGCCAGTGCAAAAAGAGAGAAGAAAGGAATTAATGTCTGAGTCCCAGTAATGCTGGGGGAAGCCAGAGCCGGAGACCTCTCAGATGGCAATCCCCATGAGTGGTTTTATCTAGAGTTCCAGTATCGCCTCGTGAAAATCATTAAGAGAATCACATCCATTTCACATCTTCCCTTTTAAAAAATTTTGTTTGTGAGATTAAAAAAAGTGTTCCTTATATAATTACAGAATGAGAGGTGTTAATGTTTCTGAAGAAAGACTAGCACATCCTAAAGGGACGTTGTTTATCACATATCTCAAAGAGAAAAGAAACAATAAAAATATTCCCGTATCCCTCTGGACCTTTTTTCAAGAGAGTGAGTATACAGTAGTGATACCTTTATAGAAAGCTCCTCAAACCTAATGGCATTTAGTATTAAATCATAGTCAATTTCTCTTTTTCTAGCTAAAAATTTTCAAACTATATCATGCTATGCAGGCTGAATTTGGATTGTAGTTGAGAAAGTGCAACACAGACCACATCCCTGATCAAGGCTAATATACTTGCTATCTGGCTTTTGCAGGAAAAGTTCTTCGACTCTTCTTCCAGATCTTTAAGTGACCTTCTATTGTTTTGCCTTTTCATACAAGGATAGAATACACTGTTTAGACCAATGCAAATGTCCAGTCCGTTGATGGTCGTATTCTGATCATGAAATTATAACTTGCTATTTTGGTTTTAGACAGCAGTTTCTTGGGAGCTTTGCTTGCTGGAATAGATGACCTTAAGTCTGGTCATCGCTGAGACACTAAATTTTGAGCGTGAAGTTGAAGACACGACTAAGGCCTGGGTGAAATCATCAATCTTGTGCTTCTCCTTGGTGACCCGAGGGAGGTGAGAGGCTGCCTGGCTGGAATTCTCTGACAGGTTGCTCTTTGCACCTGTGGAATTCTCAGCCCATTCTCTGTGAAGGTCTAAAGCTACGTTTCCAACTTTTTGACCACTTGTTTTAGGAGTAGACCGAGTTAAAGAGTCTGAACTGATATATTTTCAGTTCTGCTCTTTTGTAATCTGTCTCCTTTTGGAAATACTGCAGTGTAACCAGTGCCCTTTGTAATCCAGATCAGTGCTAGATTGCAAAAGTAGAATAGATCTTAGATTCTCAAAGTTGGGCTTGCAATTTCTCTACAGTTCATTTGTTCCTGCATTTCCCCAAACTACCTCCACTGGCTTAGTGTAGATCTAAAGACATATGTTTCTTTGATCACAATTAACTGAAGTGACTATGGGATATTTACAAGGCGCTTTTAAAATATTTATGTACGTAACACTAATGGAATTTAGTAGTTTACTCATTGCATTTTAAAATTTGAGCAATGTATTATTCATAACTGGTCAGAAATCCATAATACATAAACCTCCTCTACTGTACACTTGCTTGTATGAGTGTTTGGCTCTCCAATTTCCCGAGGTTGTCCCTGGGAAATGTTTATATTCATTGCATGCATAAACACTTTCCAATCACATAGACTTTCTGTGGGTGGTATGGCTTTCTCTGAAGAGCTTGGAACTGCACACAGTCATGATCCCTTCAGTTCCTGGAACATCTGGGGAGTGTGTTAGAGGTGTATGCTATCACCTGGATTTTATGGCTCCAGGAGTGGAGACACAGATCATTTGAATGAAAAACATCAAGAACATGGCTTTTCAGCACAGTGGGACAGGACTTGAAAGATAGATCCACAGCACTAGATCAATCAATCAACCAGTCAGCATTTATTGAGTGCACATTTGTGGCTCAACATGGGGCTAGTTTCTATGCCAGACCATTTTCTGTCTTGCTAATGTGATTTGTGTCTTCCACCATCTTGAAGCAAATATCTTGTTGCTGAATTTTCTTGGGAATTAGTTGTAAATTGGGAAGTAATCAGCTGGAAGGAATTACAAGATGTAAAAAGATATATGGGAGGGAATAAAGAATCATCTTTTGAAGGATGCATTGTCCTAATTACTACAATAGGTTTATTGTTCTGTTCCCAAGATGTTTTTTCAGGGTAACGAATAAAAAACTGCCATGTATCTTGATAGAATATCATTTGACTAGGATACTTTAAGAGATACCTAAGAAGGATATTTTAAAAGGACAGAACAAAAGTGAAGTCCAAGAAAGGACATAAATTATAGGATTGTATGATGACAAATACACCTGTGTTAGTCACTTTCTTTGTTGTTGGGACAGAATACCTGACACCCACAACTTAAAGGAAGAGAGGTTTATCTGAGCTCGTAGTTTTTAGAGGTTTTGGTTCATAGTTGGCTGGTTTTAAGGCAGGAGCTACATGGTGGGAGAGTCTGGCAGAGGAAAGCTGCTCACATGTTGGCATCCAGGAAGCAGAGAGAAAAGAGACCACCTGGGGAGGGAGATATACTCTTCTAGGTCATGCCCTCAGTGACCTGCCCCTTCTGACCAGATCCTAACAACCAGTCAACTATATTGCCCGCATGACTCAATCACCTTCCAAAAGCCTCACTTATGAGCATGTTAGGACTTCGTGGGATAGGATATTCTTGAACCAAACCATAACAATACACATTTATTTCTATGAACTGGAAACTGAGGACCAGAGACATGAAATGTCTTAGCTCAGATTCACAGCTAGTTAGAGGCACTCCAAATATTCTTATTCTCAGTCTAGCTTGTTTTCTACCTCTTTTAAACGTTCACTCTTAGTAAAGGGAGAGGAACAATTAAATTAATCCTCCCTCCCCCATTAATTGGTTAATTAGTGTAAACTTCAGGAAATCATTTGAGAGAGAACCATAGATTTTTCTCACTTACATGGATGATCTTTATTCAGTAGCATAAATATTCTCAGAAATTGTATTTTGGTGCTTTGAGCTTGAGAGGAATCCAGAATTCCCTGCTGCCAAACTCTAAAAAAAAAAAAAAAATCTATAGCCATTAACTAGACCCTGGATGCTGCATTAGCAGGCT
Organism: Hystrix cristata; assembly: GCA_004026905.1. NCBI lineage: Eukaryota > Metazoa > Chordata > Mammalia > Rodentia > Hystricidae > Hystrix > Hystrix cristata. The sequence continues at coordinate 39,487 of PVJO010014504.1, read as the reverse complement.
ATACCAACTGCTTAATGAGGTGCCCCTGAACAGTGTGATCAATAGAGAGTTCGGTTGGAGGTGGCAGATCTCCTCAGAAACTCACCCACTCTCGAGACAAATGCAGAGGGCATGGTGGGCAGTCAGAGAGGCAGGGTGAATTAGTGTCAAAGAACATCTTTTATTCATGGGAGTAATACATCAGAGGGAACTGAGCGTGGCTTAGTTTTGTCACAGGAATAGAATGAGAAGCCCTGGAAAGTAGGTGCTTTGCCAAAATGTCATTTATGAGTTGTGTAGTATGTACTCTGCGTTTTGTGCAAAACTGTGTAGTTTACTTACGAGCTTGTTTATGAACTTCAGTAGATACACGTCTGTGGAAATTCCTCTAGAATGAGGTACATTGTTAGGCAGTCTAGCATTTCTTCCTTTACAAGTAGAAGATCAGAGTGATTTTTAAATTTCTTAAATAGTAGGGGTAACTTTGGGGAGGAGAGCTATTAGTGGACTTGGGATCTCCCAGCATGTTTTGAAGGATTTGTACCATTGAATAATAGTGGAGGTCTTCCTGCCTGGCTCACTGGACGCTTGCGGACCATCCCCACCCTTGTCAGATAGTGGCTTGCATGTTAGTAGATAGATGTTCTGCAGTATGTTTCTGGGAGGTCCTCCTAGCTCAGTAATTCACAACCAAGACTGGCCGGGCTCTGAGGGACATGGACTCCAAACTGGCTTTACCAGCCTTGTCTGTGCATCCTGCTTTCCTCCTTTCTGAAATGGTAGTGCTAATACCTTTCCCACAAGACTACTATGAGGAGGAAAAGAAATCCTCTTCCATGTCAGTGTCCCTGACGATAGACATATTGTCCCACACTAAGTTGTCCCCGGCCTCTTCTGTGTCAGTGAAGTTGTGGTCCTAGTATCAATGGCCACCATACTACTTCTATGGTGGTAAGAAGTCAACCCCTCATAAACTTTCCTTGGTGCTGTAGTTTGGCTGTTGAATGTCCTCCAAATGCTCTCGTGTTAAAAGTGTGGTCCCAGAGCAGTGCCGTTGGGAGAGATGGAATCTTTGAGAGGCCGGGACTTGTGGGAGGCCTCAGTCACTGGGAGTATGCCAAGGAGGCTGTGGGACTCCAGCGCCTTTCTCTTTCTCTTTTGCTTCCTGGCAGGAGGTTAGAAGTTTTGCTTTGCCATATCCTGCCGCCACGATGTGCTTCTTTCCTGAAAGACCCAACAGGAGTGGTGCCAAGCAATGATAGACTGAAACTTCTAAAACTGTGTGCTAAAATAAATCCTTTCTCAGGTATTCATTATAGTGATGAAAAGCTAACTCACTTAGTATTAAGAAGCCTCAGTTTCCTCACATGTAAATTAGACGCTCAACAAAATTTGTTCAGGAATGGAATGTTTGAGGCAGACAATGCCTTTTCAGATGTTTTATCTCAGCGCCTAGAATTTATTATTTATGTATACATTTCTAGGTCTTAATGATTCAAGGTGCTAATAACCCATTTGAGCTTACACTCCATTGGAAGAATATCAGAAAATTCCTATGTGTCAATTTTGAAAGTTTTAGTGCTAATTTGGAAATTCTTAATAAAGGAATGAAGAATAAAATTGATACAAGAATAGGGCGTGGCCTGACCTGGCTGGGAAGATGAACATGACCTTGGGGAGTGGCTTTGACCTGACGTCAGCCTGGGGCGCGAAATTCCAATCGCCCCTCTTCCCACGGGATCCAGAAACTCTCAGGAGAACAGAATCCAGATAAATATGAATGGCACCACGAGTTCGCCCTCTTGCCTTGCTAGCCCCCTCTCTCCCCGCGCTCTCCCTTCTGCCGTGCGCACTTGCCCCCTGCTCCCTAGTCTCCTGGCCTTTTCAGATTCCTAACTGCAGCATCAGCTGGTTATTTTGCCCACCTGGCCAAACCAGTCTCCCTTTTGATACTTAAATAAACTTTCCCAATGCCCTAAAATTCCCTGCTGCAATTCATTGCCTGCACGAAGAAAGAACCTGGAGATATATTTTCTGAATCCCCCTTCCCATCCGACAACAAAATAACAAGAGTACTTTTTCAGAGGTGAGCAGCTACTGAGAAAAATGATAATTTGGATTTGGGTGGCTGTGAAACTTTCTTCCTCCTCCTCCTCTAGCCCTTTCCTAAATCTTTAGGACTTTAAATTATGATGTTTAACTATTGCAGGTCACTTTCAGGGTTGGTAATTTTTAAAGAACTTCAACTGATTTCTGTCCATTAAATAGAGCTTATAGGACTTAGGCCTTTTGCTATTGAAAGGTATTTGCTATTTATGATGACTCCTTGGGGTTATTGTTTTCTGGAACATTTTTGAACAGAAAATGGGTGTGAAAGAATGTAGCTTGAGTCTTGTAGGGATTTTAGTGGTTTTCAACAATGTTAATTTAGGAAAGATGAAAGGAAACCAAACAAAAGCTCTAGAAACAGGTGTTTCAGGATAGTGTAGAACTGAGCTGAGAGGAGGAAATGATTATGGGGAAGAACCAAACCCAAACTAAGAGATAAAAGAAGATACAAGTAGCAAAAATAGGTCAGGATTCCAACCAGAGTGGGAACTAGTGTCAGCAGCAAGGCCAAACGAGGGACCAAGTGATGACACCAGAGTTCTAGGGTGGTCTAAGACTCATGAGCCCTCTGTACTGAGCTTCACAGTGGGATAGATCTGGCTTCACATTCTGGCTCTTCTGCTTGCTAGCTACATGACTATGATCAAGTTAATTAGCTTCTTTGGTCTTATTTCTTATCTAAATTTCTTATCTGTAACATGTTAATTACAAAGCAAGGTTCTGGTACAATTACTATTCACTTCAGTATTATTACCTTTGGTCCTCTGCCTCCCTTAATGGAGACACTGATCAGATTGTCCTAGGTATGTAAGCAAGGCTGGCCTGGCAGGCAGACCTGGCTTGGCCAGTCACGCTGCCCTCGTTAGAGTTGGTTCTTCCAGAGCGGGCTGTGACACCTGGCAGGATCCTTCACAGTAGTGAGGCTTTCATGACTATTCCCCCGTTTGTCTTCATTTCCTCTGCGTCACCACCAGCTCGATTTCCTCACTAATGGAGCACTTGCTTAGGAATTATTTTAGCTATGAATCCCCATTATGATAGTAAAATCAACAAGAAGCCCCCGTGTCAGTCAGGGTCTCAGCAGGAAACAGATGGCACACTTGAAATGGGTAATTTGTGAAGAGTTTAATGAAAGAATTATTGAGGGAAGCAGAGCCAGGATGTGGAGAAACTGCTTGGAATAATGCAGAAGCTTCAGCTAGTCACTGCTGGGTACTTTCCCTGTCCCAACCCTGGAAGGAAAGTGGGTGGAAAGGTCACTGGGACCAAGAAACAGTGACAGCTCCCCATTCAGGGCTGTGGTCACTATTTGAAGGATGATGACCATCTGGAGTAACCCTGCAGGGAAGGGCTGAGGAGCAAATAACTCAGCCTCTCCCTCTCCCTACTCTGTGGTCTGCTTGTCCCCCTCTCAGCCAAACCCCCTGGCAGACAGAGAGCAAAGGAGCCCAGTGACCCTGCCCGTGCATGCCAGTGCTGATGGAGCTAGGTGGAGAGCGAATGTGGAGAGATGTCAGGAAGAGAAGATGTTTGGCTCACTCACTCTCTTAGAGGTCATTAGCTGTCAAGTAGAGACAGGCTAAGTATGTTGGGGTCTTTAAGGGGTGTTTAAAATATTTACTTAAGTCATTACAAGACATTTATACTAAAAATAAATTTATTGTGTCCTGAATCATCTTGAAGCACTTGATGATACTGATTTAGAGGCAGACAGTCCTGAGTTCCACCTCACTTCTATCACTTATTTTATATGCTCTTAACAAGTTATTTTAATTTTTTTCAGCTTCACTTTCCTTACCTGTGAAATGAGAGTAATGATACCTCTATCATTGTTGTTATAGGAATTATAAAAGAGTATATACAGAGGCTCTGTGTTTGCTGTCCCTTTATTGCTGGAGATTTATGTTCTATTCTGGGTGAAAAATAGCAATTTTAGTGAGCAAAAAGTAGGACACTTTGAAATCTATGTGGTATTCTGTTAAAATATGACTTTGGTACTCATTGGGGAGCCTAAAAAGTTTTTTTTGAAGTGAAGATTGTATATTAATTTATACCTGTGGAAGCCTTGTATGACATTGCCAAATCTGTCTGTAAGATAATGGCTCTAAATGGTTTATGACTTTTAAAAAATCTAATAAATATAGTAACTTTGTACCTTAGTGCAATGAAAAAAGAGATGTGTTGGGATATATCATTCCTCATTGAAATGCATTACTGTTTCCCACTAGCATAAATCTTAGAACTGGGTGTCTACTGTTGGCTCATTTCTTAAAGGAGAATCCCTAAATTAGCAGAGTATTTAGGGCTACTCTCCACCTGCCTTCCTAGCCCCCCAGAAGCCAGAGTATTGCTGGGACTGGAGCCTGACACAGAATGATGCAGGCGTGGCTGCCTTTTGAGGAGACCTCTCACAGGGCCATTTTCATACTTTACTCAATCTCCAACCTTCTCCTTCCTCATGGACATTTTATGGAGCCACCTCCCCACCCCAGTATGTTTCCAGTCACCTGTGATGTCATTTAGTAAAACACATAAGGCTGGATTTCCCAAAGAGGAGCTTTCTTAATGCAGAACACTAAAACAGAAGTCACTGACAAATCCCAAATAAGGGATTATAAATACACAAAGCATGGTAGGGACCCCAAGAAAGGGGAGGTTACAGAGTAGGAGACGAGGGAAGGAGGAGCAGATGAGTCTCTGACCAGTTAAAACATGGAAACTGCTGAGACCCTGGTCCAAAGGAGGAAGGTGTTTCAGGGAACTTTGCTACTTTGGATGCTAAGGGCAGAAACTGAGCTCTACCCAAGAACCTGGAGTCTTTAAAACATTGTTCAACAGCGAATTTTCTATTGTTTTTTCCCACTCCCCCTTAACCTGCATCTTGCATGACTTTAAGTGCTCAGCTGGTTCTTATAGACACAACCAGGATTTTATGCCAATCCTCAGTGCCTTCCATCATGTTCTCTTCCCAAGTTGAACGCAACACAAAGGCATGTCGTTGTGGGGATAACCACAGATTTGTTCCAACACATAAATATTTATATCTGAGTATGAGCATCTAAAGATACATTGGCTTTATCTTTAACTCTATCCAGAATCTAACCACTGTTCTTCATCCAGAGAGTAATTAGGTTGGCTGAAGCTGGACCTTGTCTTGCTTGGATTACTGCAAGAGTCTCCTAACTGGCTTTCCTGGTCCTACTTCCTGTTCTCTGCCTTATTTACTCTTCAGGCAGGAGGCAGTATCGTCCTTTGAAAATGCAAGTCACATCATGTACTCCTCTGTACAAAACCTACTCCAGTTCTCTATTTCATTCAGAGTAAATCCAAATCTTAAAATGATCTACAAGATCTTCGAGGACCCAGCATCTCCAGTCTATTCTCTTAACACGCTCCACCCTCTCTGCTCCAACGATGATAGTCTGTCTGCTGTTTTTTATGTAATATGGAACACTCTCGCATAAAGCCTCTTTGCTAATTGATTCAACAGGTGTTAAATGAGTATCTACTCTGTGTTTGGTATTGTGCCAGGTTCTGAGATAAAATGAAGAATAAAGCTAGGTAGTTTCTGCCCCTGCGTAGCTTAGAGCCTAGTAGTCAATTGTTATTGACCCAGTAATAATAGTGGGCAGTGACCCCATGGGCTTTCTGTTCCTATCAGAGTGACTTACAAATCTGAGATTTTGACTAAGTAAAAGACATTCTAGTCAAGTGTTACTGTTATCAAAGGAAAAAAGGCAGGTCTGGACATTAGTAAGGAAGAACTTTATTAAGGGGTACTGTTGTAATAGGAAGGTGCTCAAAACCTAAGCCAGATGTGTCTCAGGAAAGATGTAGGTGAGTACAGTTTTATATACAGACTATGGTACAGTGACTATGGAAATAGGGAGGGGATGGGGTCCCCAAAACTACCAAGGTCTTAAAATTTAACCAAATGCTGCAATGTTTCAGTAGTGGAAAAGTAGTGGTTGGGCACACGGAGCAGAGAAATGGCCTAAAATGGGCTGAATAAGACACAGAGAGGGCGTTCTGGGCTTGACAGTCTTAGGAAAAGCAGTTTAAAGTCTTGTCAAGTGTGAGTCTGATCAGCCTTATCAGTGTTAGTAGGAAAAAGATAAGATTTAACAATAAAGGCAATTGATGGCTTATGTTTCTTTTCTTAATATAATTATTCCTTTGGAGTTATACTTGCTGGCGTAATAAGAGTGATTGCTTGTGACCCCTTTTTAAAATTACTACAACAAAATAGCTGAGGCTGGGCACTTAGAAAAAAAGAGGTTTACTTATCTCATAGTTTTGGATGTCCAAGGCTGAGCGGCTGTATCTGGTAATGGTTTTCTTGCTGGCAAAGTCTCAAGGCGCCACAGGCCATCGTGTGGAAAAGATGGGCAACACACCTATGTCTTTCTCTCTCTCTCTCTTTTTTTAGAGCTACCCTGATGGATTTATGTTACTCCAATCATCTCCCAAGGTCTTGTTTCAATACTATAACCAGATTAAGTTTCCATGTTTATCGTTGTTCTATTATTGGGAATTGAGCCCAGGAAGCACTGAGCTATATCCCTAGTCCTCTTTATTTCTTTATTTTGAGACAAGGTCTTGTTAGGTTGTTCAGGTTGGCCTTGAACTTGCCCTCCTCCTGCCTCAGCTTCCCAGACTGTGGGGATTACAGGTGTACACCACAAGCCCAGCTAGTTTTCGTCCTCACCATGGAGATTAAATTTTGGCCTGAATTCAGGGGACAAACCATACTCAGACAACAGCAATGATATATTATATTATCCAAAATAGTAAAAATACTAATTTATCTAAGTTGCCAACCATAGCAAGTTCCTTTTAGGTGGTGCAGGTGGACATGTACATTGTATGCTGGGTGGTATCTTTAGTGAAAAATATACAAGTGACAGCACCAGGGAGGCAAAAGGCTTTTTTTTGGAATTTAGTGCTAAGTCAGGTTTCGGAAACCATTATGGGAATTCTTCAGTTTTCAAAATGGCCTCAGTTTTTCCCACTCAGTAATGCTAAGTGCTTATAACAAATTCTGCTTTTAACTGAACATTGTTAGCAGTGCTGTAATACCAGATCTGAGTTGTTACGCATGCTTTATTGAAGGGTATACTGTGCATATAAACACAGTAGGTGAAAGATGAGAAAACACCAATTAATATCAAAATGAATCTGCTCAATGAGGTGTAAAACTGGTGGTTCTTTTGGAACACATTAAGACTACCATAACCTGCTACCAAAGAATTGCATTTTTACAGTGAAAAATAGTTCTCACAGGAGGCCTGCAACTAAACCTCAGTATCTTAGATTTTATTTGGTAAAGTCAGTAGCTGCTCCCAACTCTAATCACACATGCTTTGGCCTCTTATAAGTACATCTGGCATTTAGACTGTGAAATACCCTACTGGGCCTTGAATTCTCTGACTGAGTTACTGATAAATTCACTGAAATGTGTACCAGCCTTTAAAATAAGTCCATAAAAATGTGTCTGTATTCTGAATTCTATAGTCGTTCTAGCTGAAGAGCTTTGGGCTAGAGGAAAGGACAAACGCAGGGACAAGGATGAGAGGTAACTCTGGTGTTCCCATTATGTCCCTGTCACTGAGCTACATACATTTTGTGCTACATACATTATGACATTTCTTCCCACATCAGCCTTGTGACAGAGGAGGGGACTCTTTTTTGTAGAATAAGAAACAGAGACATGGAGAAGATAATTAACTTCCTCAGTCACACAACTAGAAGTAAAATATAAATTTGAATTCAGGTTGTTTGACTGGAATCCAGGCTTGATCGTCTCAATTCCAGCTTCTTTGCTTATTATTTGATGTGTGTTCTTGAGCATATCATGTGGCTGCTTTGGTTTTCTGTTTTCTCTGTTGTAAAACGAAGGTAATGTTAGTGGTACAGTCCACTTCACAAGGTTGAAAATTAAATCTATGTGAAAGCTCACTGAAACTGTGTTAAGAACTTTACAAATGCAAGTGATTGTTGTAATGGAGTTGATTGAAATTAATATGATTTTTACCTGCCTGAAATATATTTGGTGTCATAATTTCGGTCAAGGCGACCATGAAAGATAGAGCCTTAGAAGAACACTGCTGGTCACGAAAGATTGAGCACGCATAGAAGAATACATCCTAAGCACAAGGAGAGAGACTACTGTTAGATGAAGGAAAAGCACAATGTATCTGTGATTTACTAATTGGAACTATTTCCAAATATTTTCCAAGTATTATTTTTTCCTTTTATTTCTTAGGCAGGGAGTTATTACCTGAAATAAATTGCTTAAGCTCTCTGACCTTGTTTTCTTATTGGTAAAATGGTAGGCATTCTGACACCTACCTCAGAATGTGTATCTGCTCCTCCATTCCAAAAATATGCTAAATGCCTACTGTGCATTGGGTATTGTTTTAGATGCTGGGACTACAGGGATGAACAAAATAGATGAAAATCCCTACCCATTTACATTCTAGTGATAGGTATATGAGTAGAATAGAGAGCATGTTAGGTGGTGGTAAATGTAAAGAGCAAAATGAAGCAGGATGGGGACAGGAATGGAAAGATGATTTGTGCCTTTAGACGTGTTGGCTCAGAAAGTGCTATGCTTGGGTCTCTGTAAAATTCATGCACTGATCCACTGAACTGTCAGAGTACCCCATAGGTATGTATCATTAATATGTGTCAATTAAAATAAAATTATTAAAAACACAAAATAAAATCCCTATGTTGAAACTTAATCATCAAGGTGATTCTATTCAGAGGCGGGACCTTTGGGAGTAGATAAGGTCATGAAGGTCCTTGGGAATAAAGGGAATAAAGCCCTTGTAAAAGAATTGGAGGCAGCCAGCACTTTTTCCTCCATTCTCTTCCACTGTGTGAGGACCTAGAAATAAGGCATACTTTCAGAAGCAGGGAGTGAGCCTTTACTACACAACACATCTGTCAGTGCCTTGGTCTTGGACTTCCCCACCTCCAGAGTGGTGAAAAATAGATCTTTGCTGTCTACAACTGTCATAGGCCTAAGACATTTTGTTTCAGCAGCAGGAGTATACTAAGACAAGAGGCCTCAGTGGAAAGTGACAGTAAACAGTAAAGAACTGAGGGAAGAAATCATGTGGCTGTTGAAAGAGCGAAGCATTCCTTGTGTGTTGAATATGTGGATGAATACAGGTGTGTGGCAAATCAATTAACATATATCATTCACATAAGGCACTCAATACTTGTTTGCTAACTATGAAGGAACAAAAACATGATGTGTCCACAGGTTCTACGAAGGATATTATAAATCTAGAGTGAATGACTTTGCAAATAAAAATGGAAAGCGAACAAAATGAAAGCACTATTTGGCTCAAACTTGCAACAATGAGCTGCTAAGAAATCTCAGTGACATTTTTAGTCAGTTGCCAAGAGCCAGCCCATCCCCTTCACTGCCTGAAGACTTCTGCTGACTTAGTTATTACTCATTTGCAAACTAGAATGCAACATGGCCTTGGGTAAATTTTATGAACTGCAGATCCATTAGAAGTACCAAGGGGAGATAACTTTTAAGGTGGATGTCAAATAGGACACTGATTCCTCCCTCAGTCCTTCCTTCATAGTTGCCTCTATAATAGGATATTGAGCTTAATGAAGCATAGATCCGACCAGCTACAGCATTCTATGATTTTTTTCAGTGACCTAGTATGACTTTTTGCTAGACTCTGAGACAGCAAATAGGTTTTAGCTCTTGTCCCAACTCCGGACTAACAAGATTACAGTCCTGAGGCCTGTCTGAATTTATTGAGATAGAGGGCTGTGATTAATTAGCAATGTCTGCCGTAACGCTAGGAATGGAAAGCAGTTGCTCGCATTCCACTTCCATGTACCACTGTGAGAGAAACTAAGGCAAAACATAGACAACAAAGCCTTTTGTTCAGAGTTAAAGACCAGTCAAACTCTGTGAGGTATGAAACGACAGAAGCTTGTGTTCCATAACTTAGTAGGAAGACCCTTCAAGGAGAAACTGAAAGTCTGTCTGACACTTGCAAAGCATCAGAGATTTGTGAATGGACCCTGATTATGTTAGAAATGGACAGTAAAGTAATGGGAAATGAAGATAGATCAAGCTTTGATTTATTTGGTCATTTGATACCACCTTTGACAACTTTGTCTACCTTGACATGTCAATAAAGTTATTAAAATAAAATCTGAAAAAAGTGTAGAGCAGCAGAGCATAACACAGTTTCATTTCTTAGTCATAGTGCCCAGCAGACCTCGAGAAGCTGAGCCCCAGGCATAAAGTGACCGCTTTAATTTCGCACTGCCACTCACCTCTGCTTGACACTTGACAGTGTACTTAAAAGTGCTCCTGAGCACATCGAGGGTAATGAATGAGTAAATAATGAGTTGCCCCTTTAAAAATAGAAAATATCAGGCTAGGGTTTAATTAACTGCCATAAATTTTTCTCAAGCTAACTGCTCAGAGAAGAGCTACTTTTACCCTTTGTCTCCAATGAAGGAAAATTGCTTAGGTCACATTCATTTTTACTCGCTAAAGTACAATTATGAGGTAGAAGTTTTCCATCATTAAGAATGTTAAGGGATGATGAAATGGCATTTCTGTATTATCTCAGAGATTAGACTAGAAAATTTATGGAATTTGAATATTAATCTTTCTCCATTGATGTTTCCTTGGAACCATTCGTGGCAATGTGTTTTTAGTACATGAATAGAGTGCCCAATTTCTCCTGTTTTTGAAAACTATTGCGCATTTCTATAAGAAGAAATGAAGATCAACTGGGCTCATCATGTAGAAATAATGGCTATCCAGGGGAAAGTAGTCTTAACTTAGTAAATGTTTATTAGCATGGACTGTATGAGAGGCAGGTGTTAGAGACCCCCATGGAGAATGTACACATTAACTCTTAATCATCAAAACTAGTGAAAGAAGACATGGCAGATTTGCAAGTATTCATAATGTCAACAGATTTAGAAATGGTATAAATAGAATAGTTTGAATGGACAAAAGGAGGTACTAATTGTGCATTAAAACTCAGAATGGGAGGTGAAAAGGAGGGCAGCAGTAGAAGGTTGCCCAGAGGAAAAGGCTTTTGAATCGAGACTTCATGACTCAGGAGGCTTTCCTCGTGAGAACTGGGGAAAGGGCAACTTGTACCTGGGACTGTGATGACCAAAGCAGCAGGGCACTGTGTGGGAGGTGGGATTGGTCTGGGGAAGACCACGGAAAAATGGAATGCCAGGCTGAAGTGGCTGGCCTATGTCACAGGATGCTGACCATTTTTGAGACAGGAAGTGGTGAATTAGAACTGGATTTTACAATATGAAAATGTATGGGGTGGTGATTTGGAGACAAGCTGGGGATTAGCAGCTGTAGTAGCCTGTGAGACTGTAAGTTGGTCTGGAGTAGTTTGTTGAGAAGCAGAGTTTTCTGTGGAGGAGGAGTAGAAAGGCTAGCTAGAGCTGTGGTTTGGGCATGTGGAATGAAGGTAGAATTGAACTGAGAGAGAGTTAGTGCAATGTTTTATTCTCAGATTGTATATGAACCCTGAGAATTTGGTAGGAGCTTAAGTCTGAGGCATGGAGATGTTCAGAGATCTGAAGTTCTGGAGGTGAGAAAGTCGCCATAGGCTAGACCAAGTTAGACCCCCGATATTCCAGCAGCTCTGTTTTCTTGCTGGCCCCTTCTAGCGAATGTGGCTGCAAGTGCTCAAGGTATATAACAATGACTTGTGTTATGAGGTAGAGAAGAGAAAAAACTGATTTTGAATGTTAGCCTAGGCTTAAGATAGGAGGGGCAGGTGCACAGAAAGCATGGAACAGGCAGTTGGGTGGGAGTGAGGAGAAGCAGGTAACTGGATGCAGTCTTTCCTGGAAGGTGCCAGTTAGTGCCGGGAGATTACAGCAGTGGGTAAATCAAAGACTCCATCAAAGATGGATCCTTGGGAGAGGTAATAACTGGTGTTCAGGTGAGAGTGAAGAGTGGTCCCTGATTTGCAGGAACTGGGTTATATACAAGGCAGATTATTCAGGGCAAGGGATGGATCAGAGGGTGGCTTGATACTGAATAACTTGCTCTGTATTTCATAGATCCATTCAGTGGGAATGTTAGAAGAGACACTGAAATCTTCTAGCTCAGCATCCTTATTAAGCAGATGAGGTGAAGTTTACTAGATCGCTTGTCTCTTTACAGAATCAGCTGTAGCCTCTTCTACTTTCCATGTTGTCAAGGGCATTATGGAAACCCAAGAAAACCTGTATCTTACCTGATGAATTATTACAACTCATTGACCTTTTTGATTAGCTCACCTGTGTTATTTTAGCCCAGGATAATTGTAAGGCCGAATGAAGGGGTTATGTGTGTGAAAATTAAATTCTAAACTGTTGAGCAAGTACCAACCACCCTTGGTGATGCTGGTGACTGATCATGGAGATTTAATGTTGGAAGTGCCCTTAGAGTGCTTGGTTACATAGATTGAAATGGAACCTGAGGCCCAGAGAAGTATAATGTGTTGCCCAACACACATTTAGTGATGTATTGGCTGTTGCCTTAAATCCTTTTTCAAATGAGCTTACTCTAAGTAGTGGCAGAGCTGTCCCCAGAATCTGGAGACTCTGACTCTCTGTGCTGTGAAATTTTTTTCTTATCAGGTTAAAAGTGTCCTTTCAATGTTGAGTCTGCAAATCTGCCTAGAAATGGGGACTCAAGCCCACCTAAAGTGCATTGCTTTGCCCTTGGTCTTTTCTCCCTGGGATTGCATAGGGAACAGGTCCCCATTTTCTGACTGCAGTTCCAGTGTGACAAGGGCTCAGAGGAAACTGGGTCTTCCAGTGGGGAGACAGAACCTTGAAAATAGACTTGACCTGTTTTGCCTTAGATACAATAGATGTTTCCAGTCTAATCATAAGCATCAGGAGGCAATGCGTTTAATCATTTGCCTCTATCTCCTTTTACTCAATAAATCAGTTAGATCAATAATCACTTGAAATGTGAAAGCCTTTATTTGGCATTTACTCAAAGAGAAAAGAGAATAGTATAACTTTTCTTTTTGAGGAATAGTAGTATGCTTTTAAGATTGAAAAAAGGGCAAGTATCAAAATCTGGCCTCTTGCCCTACTCTGGGGATCTGACAATACTATCGCAGAGCATGGAGTTGTGCACTAATTAAAGTGTCTTTCTGATGACTTGTTTGGATTCTAGGATAGGCACCAGATGTCACTCAGCCCACAGCATGGAGAGTTACCCTTAATTACAATTTAAAGTTGTCCTAATTGGCAGTAGTTTCCCTCCTTGGTTGAATAAACTAATTTACACTGAAGAGTGTACATACACACACACACACACACACACACACACACACATATATATGCATTTTTTTAAATCTTGCTATTTTCCTTCATCTACCAAAAGATGGTGCTTCATTACAGGGCTGGCCACTTCTTAAAGACAACCCAAGAAAGTTAACCCAGGATAAAAAGAGAATTTTAAGCAAATGGGAACTCTGTTATGCGTGCCTTTTGTGCTTTTATGTCCTTTTCTACCTTCCTAATGTTCATGGCATGAGGGACTTGTGCCAAAGCATTTTCTTCAGAATCTGTCCAACTGCCCTGTCCAATCGTTTGCTGACACTGTGTCTATCTCTACTGATTAGTACTGCAGAGAGGCAGTTGTCTTTGGCCAACAATAATCCTGCTGGAATTCAGAAACTCTGATTGCTCTTGCCCATGAGTGTAAATGAGAGGAAAGGAAAAACTTTAAATTTTAGTTACAGCTGACCCCATTCTCCTTTTCAGTCTTACAGATGCTGCTTGCAGTAGTGACAAGCATGACTTTTATAACTGATTCGGAATAGGATGAGGCACTGCTGGGTAAAGATTCTATCAAGACTTAATTACTTGGCGTATTCCAACAAGGCTAATCCTTCATGGAACCCTGGAGTGCAGCCTGTGATATTATTTGGGTCTTTAAAACTTGTGGTTTTAGAAGTATAGTAACTAAAAGAATTAGTAGAGTAAACAACAACAACAAAAAACCTTGGTGGTAACTTTATGTTGGTGTAATGAACTGTTTTAATCAACAGCTAATATTAAATATTAAGAATTATACTGGTATCTCTTTTTGTGCTATGCTTGGGCAAACCAATAATACACTGTCAGTGGGAAACTGATTTTTGAAATCTTTAGCTGTGAGTTTCTGGAGTGCTGGTTTGAATCTTATTTCTTACCAGTTGTGTGGAATAGAAAAAAATATAGATTTTGTACTGGGAAAGATCAAAGCTTCAGTTTCATTATCTGAAAAATAGGATAAGTAACATATACCTCAACAGATTGCTGAGAGGATTGGGAAAGAATGCCAAGGACTTAATAACATGCTGGTTGTTACCACTACTATTTTTATTGTCTTAATGTCCTTGTCTATATTTATTTGGTCAGTATCTTGGTACTGAGCCACCCTGAGGTCTTCACCCCAGTGGTAGTTTTATTTGAGAACAGAAAGGTTTTGTTCTAATGAACTGTTGGTGTCTAATCAAAAGTATCTTGGTTTAACCCAGTGGCTCTTAAAGTGTGGTCCTTGATTAGTGGCATCAGTGTCACGTGGTATTTTAGAAATGGAAATTATCACCACACTCCAGACATAGGGGATCAGAAACACCAGGGACTTGTTAGAAATGCCACTTACTGTATTAGGTTCTACCCCAGACAGACTGAGTGGTAAACTTTGGTAGGTTTTAATAAGCCCTGCAGTGATTCTGATGAACGTTAAAGTTTGGTAAATTATAACTCCAAACTAAATTTATCATCTGCAGCTGATATTTCTTTGATTAATGATTCTAAATGTATTGCATAGACATGGACAAGATGAGGGCCTCTCTAAAATAAAGTGGATGTCATCTTACAGGAGTCCTCTTGTGATCCTTTCTCTGATCCTCTTACTCTAAGAAAAAAAGAGACCTCTTGGTGAGAATACCTCTCAGGACTCAAGCACCCTTTTATTGGTGGTGTTTTCCTGGTCCCGTCTATGACACTGTGCTATGCTAACTCTCAGGACTCCTGCAAAACAAAGAGGAGAAAAGCATTAGTGATCATAGCAGTAGACCCTAAGACTTCCCTGTGAGTGCCTACGATTCAGAGACCAAAGTCCTTATTTGATAGTCCTGCTTATGATTATTTCATTGCCCATAATTTGAGGATTATATTGGTTTATTGTGACACTTCTTAAATCTGAGGTCTTAGAGTCCAAGAGACATTGCTATGAAAACGTAATAATCAAAAATGCCTATGGTTGCCTGTAGCTCATTGGGCAGATTTTCTACGATGTTGGGCACATTCTTCTTTGAACATCCCTCCCAAACTTTTGCAGTTCACCTTTAAAACATCTTAAGTCCCTGAGTATTGGGAGAAATGATTAATAGCCTCTATTGATTTTCAGAAGTAAGAAAACACGGTGGCATGAAGCTGTGAATAGGAAACTTAAATTTTCCATTACACATTCACTTTTTAAAGGGTACTTGGAAATGACTTTCTAGGGGGAATGTCAGTGAGTTTCTAAATATTAAAAATCTTTTCATTTAATGTTTAAAGGCGACAAATGCTTGCATTTATATTGCTGCTTTTACATCTTGTGGCACAGAAAAATCTCTTCTGAGTGTATCCAAACTAGCAACATTATCAAAAAATTCTCTCAATTTTTGTGAGTATAGTAGTATGACTATATGAAACAAGTGCCTATGTATTTACTATATGCATTGTATATTTTTGTAAGCATATACATAAATAATATCTTTCTACATAAAGCCTCCTAATTTTCCTTTATGTTCCTGAAATGCCATACATGGGGGTATGGTAGAGTCTCTATTTTAAAAGCAAAGAACATTGCATAGTGATGTCCTAGATCAGGTGTACTTTTTAAACTAGAACATAGATTGTCCATTATCCTTGAAGTAATATAATTTCTGTGGAAATCTGGTGTTCCCTGAGTTGTGGATGTGTTTACATAATGTGATTTTTACACTTCTGTATGAACTCAGGGATTTCATGGTTTCTGAAAAAATTATGCCAACTCCCAAGCTTGCAATCCATGCTACAGTATTAAGTATACATTTGTATCATGTATAGTGGCCTTGGTATTCTGTTTTTCATATTTCTGTTAGAAGGCTTTTATTTCTTCTACACCCAGAGCCTAGAGTAGACTATCAACTTACTAGCCACATTTTGTACTCATTGGATGTAATTTTTCTAACACTCTCCCCCACTTTTTTTTTTTTTAACAGAATAGCCATGTTCTTAGGGTCCTCATTTTGGGCAGAGGCATCTTCCCAGCACCTGCCTCAGTATATGAGGTGGAAAGAAGGCCTCTAAAATAGCCACATGCTAATCTCTGGAATTTGTAAATGTTACATTATTTGGAAAAAAGAGTTTCAGATGGGAAGGTGAAGGATATTGAGGTGAGGCAGTCATCTTGGATTGTTGGGTAGGCCCTAAATCTATTGACAAGTATTCTTGTAGAATAGAAGCAAAGGGCATTTTTGTTTGTTTGTTTGTTTTTCTTTTTCTTTTTCTTTTTTCTTTTTTTTGGCTGCTGGGGATCAAACTCAGGGCCTTGCACTTTCTAGACAAGCACTCTCCCACTGAGGTAAATCCCCAGCCCCACAAAGGGAGATTTGAGACAAATGCAAAAATGGAAGACTCAGACTCACATTTAGAAGGCAATATGAAGATGGAGAAAAGATTACAGTGATGTGTCTGCAAGCCAGGGAATACCTACAGGCACCAGAAGTTGGAAGTGGTGAAGAGTGGATTTTCATTGAGAGCCTCCAGAGCGAATGAGCACCTACTCACACTTTGATTTTGGATTTCTGGCCCCCAGAATGTGAGATAATAAATTTCTGTTGTTTTAAGCCACTAAGTTTGTGGCATTCTGTCACAGCAGCCATAGGAAATGAATACATGTGGTTTCTGCTCCCTCAGATCTTCAAAATGTCAGCCTTCAGCCCCTAGGACCTCAATTCAGACATAATATCACTTCTGCTCCCATCTCGGTTTAATTCTGGGAATGTCATTTACCTAGTATAAAATCTCCCCTGAACTGAGCAACCTGCTGCCCTTCTACTTTGGTTTTGTTCCTTCTTATTTTAACAGCAATGGCAGTGAAAATTTGTTTTGTTTTGTATTCAGCTACCTGCTTTAGATAATAGTGAGTTATATTTTATCCGTAATTTCTTTGGTCATTTGTAGATAGTACCGTGTGCTCCCTGCATCCATACGTTCTACATCCACAGAGTGAAACCTCAGATTGAAAGCATTTGGAAAAAATATGTATCTGTAATGAATATATACAGACTCTTCTTGTCATTGTTCCCTAAGCAATGTAGTATAACAGCTACTTGCATAGCATTTACATTGTTTTAGGTATTTTAAGTAGTCTGGAAAAATTTAGATTATATCTAAATAATCTAAAGGATACAGTAGATTATACACAATTACTAAACTCTCATACACATGCAACTCGAGTACTTGCAGATTGGGTTTCTGCAGGAGCAGAGATCTGTGTGTCCTGGAACTGGTACCCCAAAGATACCTGGGGATAAATGCATTTGATTTTAACTAAATGAGTCTGCTGCTTTGGGGGGAACAAGAAGTCCTTTTAAATATTTTTAAAAAGGTTAACAATTTAGAAGCTTCTAGGATTATCATACGAGCAGATACTTTTGTTCACTATTTATGAATGTCTTTGCCTATTTGTTATTTTACAAGTAATTTATAAGTGACAGTGAAGTCTGTTCAGAGTCTTGATTTCCAAAGAAAATGTGACTTGACATTCTCTCTGTTATGTGAAGAAGAAATAGTGTTAGCAAGGTGGTCCATTAATTATGCTGGTATCTTAATTCAACAGCATTTAAGGGCAGTGGAGTGGAAACCATAATGGGTTTTGATAGGAGCTTAAATTAGAGTTATGTCACCAAGGTGGGGATGGACTTGCTGAAAAGTCAGCAGGAGAGAAGAGAGGAGTTTCAAAACAAATGAGATGATTTAAAGTGTTTAAACCAGTGCCAAAAACATTGGCTACTTTCTGCAGTGTTAATTTAGGGGTGCCATGAAAGCTTCTTTTATCAAAAACCTTTTTTTTCTCTGACTCGTTCTCTCTTTTTACTCTTCAGTTTGAGATGAGACCCGAAATGCACTTATACTTCAGGAAAGTTGACTGAAAGATAATATAATTCCTACTAAGATGATTATGTTATCATGGAGCATCAGATGCCAGAAATAGAGATGGGAAGGGATCCCCAATAAATGCTGCTTGGCATTGTTGTGATTTCTGCATTCTCTTCTTAATGAATTCATTGTCTATTGCTGAATAACAAATAACCTCAAATTTAGTAGCTTTAAACAGTTTGGGTGGAGTGCGCAGCCCTATGATCTGACTAAACTGGGTCCTCTGCTTCATAGTTACACTACTGAAATCTTATTTAAAGGCCTGTTGAGGGTAGGGTCTGCTTCCAAGCTCTCTCACAGCAGAATTGTTTTACTCAAGGGCTGTTAGAACGAGAGCTTCAGTTCTTCAGTGATGTGCTGGCCGGAAGTCACCCTTAGTCCTTTTTTAAGTGGCTCTCTTCATTAGGGGCAGGCATTTAAAATGAGCGAAACGGAAAATGTCAGCAAGATGAAAGTTTCAATCACTTAGGAGATTCTGTTATTGAATCTCCTAAGTGATAACAGAATTTCCTAAGTGATATCTCATTACTTTTGCCTTTTCCTATTCATTAGAAGCAAGTCACTAGGTCCAGCCCATATTCAAGGGGAAGGGATTACACAGAGTACAAACATTGGGAGATAAAAATCACTGGTAGCTTGACATATTTATTTGATAGTACCTCTTAGTGAGCAGTAATGTTATGTAATTCACCTTCATGTTGTTACAGATCCCAGCAGAGTAAATTGCCCATAATAGAAAAAATGACTAATTATTGGCATAATACTATCTTCTGTTTCTATACTAAGAGATCGCTCATTCATACTATGATGGACAGTATTTCTTTTTTTTTTTTTAACCAAGAACATGTACTGGTACATTGTACATATATTGATCACATTCATCATGTTTGTTTTGTACATGTACATGGTGTCTCTTGGTTCTCCCCCCTCTTCCCCATTCCTCCCTTCTGTTCCTTCCATCCCTATTTACAGCAGGTTTATTCACAATTCCTGGACAGTATTTCTCAGTGTCCTTCTGCTAATTTTTCTTAGGGTTCTTCTGCTAATCTTTTAAATTTCTATAAATTGGAATGCTCCTAAGTGTTAGATTCTGATTGCTATTTCTATCTTACTCATTTCTTTGGTGATCTTATTTGCTGTATGCTTTATGTACCACTAATAAATTCTTAGTAGATATTTCCTGCCCTGACTTTGCATCTGAACTTTGCACAAATAGCCACCTGCCCAGCTGGTATCTCTATTTGATATTCAATAGTTATCTCAAACTAACATGTTCAAAACTTTTTTCATAACCCGCTTCTCTCTTTATTTTCCCTTCCTAAAATCATAACTCAGTTTTCCAGGTGCCCAGGCAAAAAACCTGGAAATTATCTTGATTCGTCCCTTTTTTTCCACATTCCAGATCAACAAATATCGCTACCTCTATTCTCCACTGATGTTCCAGCCAACATTTCTTGCCTGCAGAATTCTGGTGTTTCTTAACCTTCTTTTTTATATTGTTGGTCTTTTAATTATCCATGCTCAACTCAGAAGCTAGAGTGAATATTTTTAAAAGGAATATAAGCCAAATCTATTCCACACCTTCCAAGTGGATATATCACTTGAAGTAAAATCCTTGCCATGGCCTAGGAGAACTTATATGGTCCCTCCCTTCCATGTTACCTCTATGAGCACATTTTCTTCCCTCGCCCTGCTTTTTTCACATGCTCTGGACACCTTGGTCTCTACTCAATTCATAGAACATAGCCAATTTGCTCCTCATCGGGGCTTTGTGATGGCTCCTCCATCCCTAGCATATTGCTCATACCTTGACTTTTCCCCTTGCTTTTTTCAGGCCTTTGCTCAGTGTTTCATATCAGAAAGGTCTTTCATGACCACTCTGTCCAAAAAAGCCAGCCCCTTCACCTTGGCCCCATCACTCTCTTCCTCTACAACTTTTGTTTCTCTTCATGGCAATTTTCACTGTTGTATATATGCGTGTGTGTATGTATGTATGTACGTATGTGTGTATGTATGTATGTATGTACTTATTTATTGTCTGTTTCCTTTCACCAGAAAGTAAGGTCCATGAGTGTTAGGACATTGTTCACTTCTATATCCTCATTAATTAAAACATTATCCGGCATAGTGTAGGCTTACAATAAATATTTTTTGAAAGAATGAATGATAAGTTATTACAGCTTGTGACTGATAATCCTGATATGTCAACTTCATTTGATTAAGAAATGCCTAGAAGATTAGTAAGTCACATGCCTGGGTACATATCATGGAGGCATGACCTTGGGTACTATACTTACATGGTCACTCGCCTATTTCTCTCTGGCACTCTTTTCCTGCTCTGCTTCCTAGCCACCATGAGCTAATCATCTTTGCTCTGCTACACTCTTTTGCCATGGTCCTTCAGCTTTGGATCATGGACTGAAACCGTGAGCCAAATTAAACCTAGCTAAACAGATGTAAAAGGAACATGGGTGTCTATTGGATGGAGGCAGAGGGCACCTTGGTAAAGAGAGATGGGAACAAGGTCAAGAATCTTACAGATGGAAGGAAAAGCTATTGGCTCTGTAGTCGGACCATTGGTGGTCATCTTTGTAGGAACCAAGTCTGCAAACAAAAACCTTTATCCTGAGCTGGAAATGCATATCTAGAGAATGGAGGCCCTACCCACCTGTAGGTGTTTTAACTGGTTATTATTAACATGTATCGAACAGATAGATGGACAAACATATATAAGATGATTATTTTTAAATTAAAGTGCACTCACAGATGTATTTGGCCAAGTTGAATTATAATAATCTTTTTATAATTTTCTAGGTTCGTAATTATAAGTAGACCAGTCAGAACTTTTTATAGGTCAATTAATGGATCTCTTGTAATAAGAATTAGAAAGAAAAAAATCTTTTACACCTTTGAAAGCAAAGACAGTATTTATGTATGTATGTATGTAATTTTGGGGATGCTGGGGATCAAACTCAGGCCCGTGTGCTTGCTAAGCAAGTGCTGTACCACTGAGCTAGATCCCCAGCCCCAAAGACAGTTTTTAAGACAGGCCCTAGGCCAACAGTTTGTCTTATTGAAATAGCCAGATATATAGGCTTTTTATTGTGTGATAGCCACAGCTGATAACCAGAACTACTGGTTTGGTAGCCACGTGTAACTGTTCCCTCTAAAGGGATAGATTGTTACAGGTAATTTTAACTATTTTTAGGGGGATGCTCAAGTGAGGTTTGGGAATAGAAAGAGACCTGGTGACACTCTTTGGAGCTAAGTATGTATTTTTAAAAGGAAAAGAAACAAAGGGAGAGAAGGTACCTCTGTCTATTCCTCTTTGCTCTGTGTCCAGCCTAAGGCGTCCCTTAGACTTAACCCAGTCCAGTGCCAGTGGTGGCGAACTGGCAGTGCAGGGAAGTAGACAGAGCTGAGTTAGCTGTTCTTACCATGAAAGTGGGCTTCCTTCCTCATGGATGGTAAGTCTACATACCCCACCAAGAAATGCTTGCTGAACTAACAGAGGTGTGGAGGTGGGGACATTTTGTGGTTGGAGAAAAATATTAAGAATGACTGTAAAAGTGAGTTGGTGCCATTAATGTGCAGGGGGCAGAAGGGTCTAATGTCTCTGATCCAGGAGACAGGGTAGACCAGAACTCTGAGAAAAACTGGCGATGATCTTCTAGACACGGGGAGAGTCTGGTGTAACTACCTCCTGTCCAACACCATGCAATCAAGTGATCTCCCTCTCACCATGGCAAGACGGGCACATACAATTAGATCATTTACTTCAAAGAGAACAGTCATCCATAGAGTTGCCTTAAACTGCAAGAGACCAATACACTTTAAAATTTCAATTTTAAGTATTTTCAATCTTACTTTTTTCTGTATTACTCAGTTGGGTAGGAAACTTGTGCAGACTATTAATTCAGTTGGCAGAAAATAAACAATCTCTATTTTCAAATCTCTATATTATTTTAGATAAAGTTTCAGTCATACTCTTCTTCTAATGTGTCTTATCTTCTAGTTCCTTCCTCCAGTTTCCCGCCTCCCTCACATCAGAAGCTCCTGAGGTGGGGCATTACCAGCACATGTAGCAACATATATATCTATTTCTAATGCCAGAAGTTTTTTATATGACTATCTTCAGCCCATCATCCCAATATGTGGTCTGTTTTTTTCTCCTATCTTCAGAGGCCAGGACACGAGGCTAGAGAGGTAAAGTATTTTTCTGGATCACACAGATTAATAATATTCAGACTCAGAACTAAACTCTAGATCTGCCAAATGCCAGATGTTCTTGCTCATTTTTACATCTTTCTCATGCCTGTGTTATTTTTTAATCTTCTACCATGCCAGTAGGTACAGTAAGTTAAATTCGCACTGGAGCACCATGGTGTTAACACCTTGCTAGAAGCAGAGGACTAGGAAAATGCGGAAGGGTTCTGGTGTGGCGTCAGTGAGGAAGTCTAAACTGTATTAGTATCTGTCACCATTGCTCAGTGCCTGTCAGCCAGCTGGGGTGTGTGGCCCTGCATCTGTCTAAATGCCCAGGGATTAAGAGGTCATAGGAATACGATCACTTTTTTTTTAATTCCTTTCAAGTAAAGTATTAGCACATATCCTCGTGACACTAGAGTTCAGGACAAAGACATTTAATCTGTAAGAACTATAATGTCGTTTTGGCAAATTGCAGAGCAAGGGAGAACCTGTAATATTTTGTCAGTTATTACCAAATGCCAAAATGGGAAGTATGATCATGTCTAATAAAAGAATTGACTGTGCAATTTATATCAAGGCAGGTCCAATTAATATCTAATCCTTAAATGTATGTAATTGGATTTGCATATTCACATTTTTGCAATTAGTAGTTGGTATTTAAAGGGCAGGCCTCCCATTTCCCATTTTCTTTATCACAAAATCCCTAGAGGGGTTTTTTGTTGTAGAATTACAGAATCAAGGTAAATACCTTTGCCTGATAACCTCTAATCCTGTGAAAAGAAAGGTTTTAGTTAATGCAGACCCTTTAGAGATGTAGGAGTTTTCGTAGCTGATTTAAGTGGTATTCAGCCCTGATGTTCACAATTTATGTTTCACAAGGCTCCTTTTTAATTGCACCTGGTTTCTTTTTAATTTATACATCGGAAATACTTAGGCAAAAAGGTTAAGTACTCTTCAAAATATTAGGTGCAGGAAGATTCTTTCTTTATAGCACTTTATGCTGGAGAGTGCTTCAACTCTTTGACACGCTGAGACGCCACTGAGTAAATTACAGATACCTAGGTGGGCGTCATGTGGTTCAGTGAAGCAGCAATTCACTTTAGAGGCCTAGGAGAACTTAAGTCTGACTACTAGTCTATTCAAACTGCAGACGATGTGCTGTGTGGTAAGACATTCTGGAAATAGGTCAAGCAACTTTGTAGTAATGTCAGGTTAATAAGCCCATGATGAAGGATTTAGATTGCTTCTATATGCTCATCCTTGAAAAACATGCACAATTCAGATTGCGCTGCAAACTGCTAAGTCTGACAGAATCCTTGGAAGAATCTCGCTCTATGGATCTGCCTTCATGCTTAAATGAGGCTGATTTAAACCATAAATATATAAGAGCCAAGATTTAAAAGGAGGTAATAATATCCAATTCTGAAAAGGATAAGGGAATGTCAGAATGGTCTTACAGGACTTGTAAATGTGTAAATGAATATAGACATTTTAGGACAATTGGGAAATATATACTAAAAGTCTTAAAGAATACTTTCTCTTTGACAACATTTAACTCAGAGGAAATTATCAAAAGGGAGCAATTATTTATGTAAAGATAATTTTACTAGATTGTTTATAACAGCCAGTGAAGTGCCTAAAATCCTGGGTTAATGGGAGATTTCTTAAGTGTATCATGTCTTGGATGGAGCTGGAGGACTGTATGTTAAGTGAAATAACCTAAGCATGGAAAGACAAGTACTATATGATCTCAGTCATATGTGGAATTTAAAAAAGTTGGTCTTGCAGAAGTTGAGAATAGAATGTTGTTTACCAGAGGTTGGGAGAATAGCGGGTAGAGAGGGGTGAGGAAATGTTTGTCAGTTGGTACTAAGTTATAGTTAGAAGAAATGGGTTCCGCTGTTCTATTGCACAGTAGGGTGACTATAGCTAATAGTATACTATATACTTAAGAAAAACTAGCGGAAAATTTCTTGAATATTTTCACCACAAAGAAATCATAAATATTTGAGGAGATAGACGTTTACCCAGACTTCAATATTAAACATTATATAAATATATTAAAACATTACCTGGTACCCCATAAATAAGTACAATTTAATGAGCCCATTAAATATATATGTAATAGATATATAATGTATATATTTAAAAATTTAAACAGAATTCTTTGTAGTAAGGGAGGATAATAATGTATTGACATGGAAAGAGAGTCATAAAATATAATTTCAAGTGAAAATAGTTTGGATAGTGTATTAGTTACCTTTCTAAAGCCAGTGGTTTGCAAGAGAGCAGATTTAATATAGGACATTTATGAGTTACAACATTCACCCATAAGCCAAATGCAGGGAGAGTGCTGAACGTCTATCTATGCACTGGAGACCCAAGAGATCCAATCAAAGGCTGGAAACCCACAGCACTGTCCCGTGTGCATCTGTGTCTGCAGATGATGGCTGAAGAAATCTTTACTGGAACCAGGATACAACACTCACAGCGGAGGTGAAGATCAGAGCTCCCCTGAAGTGAACAGCAGCCTTCCCCGACAACAGCAAGGCCCAAAGCTCCTCCTGCAACAAGAACAGCTGAGTTCCCTTCTTGAGAACCAGCTGGAATAGAGCTTCTCCTGGTAAACAGCCGGCCACCATCTTCTGCTCCGTTCTCCTTTAGCAACAATCTTCAGGTGGATCTTCTACACTCAGAACCACACCAACTCAGTCTAGCTGGGCGTTGTGCCTCAAGTTGACCATATCAGTCCACCATAGATAGCTTATAAAACAGTGTATGTTTCTATAACATATATATTTATAGATAGAAAATCCAGGGTAACAAACCAAAGATCAACAGTAGTTATCCACAAAGATGGAGATAGGCATATTTGGTCTCCCTCGTTACTTCCCATATAAACAACACTTATCAAAGGGAAACTATGAAATGGACACGGCAGTTACATTTTAGTAAGTCTCATGTTCAGTGGGAAAGACGTGTCATTTTCTATCCAAGTTTCTGAGAAAGTGAGCTGCAAGTCTTGAGTGGACTGTTTTCCAGTCTCTTTTTCCTTCTTATCAGAGAACAAGCCCTCGTTATGCAGAAATGTGTTTTAATGAACAGAGCGCTTTCGCTATAATTCTGTAACACTTGTTCTGAATGACAGGTTAATTTTGACAAGAATGTGTTATTTTGTCACTCTGGTAACAGTTATTGATGGATATAATTAGCTGTTTGGTCATTTTAGTTTTAAGAAGCCTCTTAGACATTTCCTTTTGGTTTCACGAAGGGGCCTTATATCAATGACTACAATGAAGTTAATAATTCAGAGCTTCAAATGGCCAATTCGTACAAATAAGTGTGTTGGCTTCTCATTTTCCTAATAATATGTTTTCATATAAATTGCTTTTCTATCAACTGACAAATATGCTAATAGACTTAGTATCTGTATGGTACAGCCTTACATATTTTACTTAGGTGATGTAAAATCAATTTAATTATGCTGCTTAGAAGAATTCAGAAATTGGTATTTGTTCTGGATATGTTAATTCACTTGATCTTAGCCAAAAGGCCGAGAAGCGATGGGTATGTTAATTCAAAACACTGGAATTTTAACTTGATCTTATACATAGTACTCTGGAAGTCCTTGCTTTTTCTCTTTTCTACAGAAATGAGAGCAGGAGTTTTCTCTTAAAGATATTGAGTTGTTTTGTAGAGGGACTATGTGAGATCATTTCATTGGAAAAATTTTTGCTTTTCTTGTACAGAGCTAAGGTAGTGTTACTGGTACTTCCCCAACCTAAAAATTATGTCATTCAATTTACATTTGCTGTTCAGCTGAGTAATAATGATCTGAATTTAGGTTATATTTTCTTTTTTGCTAAAATGAGAAATGCTGCTAATTAATCTAACCTGAAAATCAGTACTTGCTACTTTTATAGACATAGTGTAGGGTGGCATTATGGCTTGACCATTCTTCCTGTCCATTCTGTCAAATGCTGTAGAGGTCATAAAAGTGTACAGTATTTCTATGTCCCTGAACATGGTATCACATGAAAAATGGAAAAAAAAAACCAGAAGGAAAATGAGCAATGTGTTTTACTGATTTATAACATTCACTCTACCAATGCACAAGAATGGACACAAGGCAGCTTATAATAAAAGTACAGGTTTAAGGTTCACTCCGACAGTCAAAAGATGATCATGAGCAAAATCAGAAATTATGAAGAACAAGGAAGAACAAAATCTGAGAGAATTGCCTAAACCAAACATTAAAATTACCTAGGTCTTTTCCACATTGAATAGCAAGAAAAGGAAGGTTCACCATGGTGTAGGTTCACCATTTTAAGGATTACAAATTTTCAGGAGAGAAAAAAAGTTTTCTTGCAACTAAAACTAAGAAAAATTTTAGAATGTGGGACCATATTTAAAGGATTTTGAGTAATAGAAAGGGCCCAATTCTGACGTCACCTTACTCATGAAGTCTTCCATTATTCCTCTCCTTTCCTTTTTGGTACTTGTTTTCTCTTCTTTCTGTGCTGTTCTATATGTTGGAATCTGCCAGACCTAGTTTCAAATCCTGGCTTCAGTATTGTTTACCTATGAAACTGGATAAATCTCTGTTTTCTCAAATAATCATAACTATGCTTAAAAACTAGCAATAATTAGTATATTTTTTCAAAGTCTAATTGCCAATTCACTGTTATAATTTAGCTTATTTCCTTGTTTTCAGTACTCAGTGTATACCATTGTGGTATACTTTTGGTAGTTTTTTTTTTTAAACATATTTAGGAAGTGTTAAGTGCCTATCTCCTGTCCTCAAATTCTTAGATTCCTTAAACTATGGGAGAGCAGTCTATTTTCTTTCATAGGTTATGAGCCCTGATTGTTATACTCACTGAACTTTACATTCTTTATTCTTTCCACTAGTAGCTAAAGACAAACTTACCATATCCAGGAGGATATGAGAAATATTAAATACATCATAGACATTATTTCCTTTGCTCTGTGACTATTTATATCAGATTTCATTAACCGTGTTGTGTTGTTGAATTTATTCTTTTGATGTGCCAGTTAATTCAAAGTGGGGGGGGGGGAAATGTGCACAGAAAGCCAGAAATTACCTCTTTGTCATCAATGTACTTCTCCCTCAGGCGGTAATCCTCTGGGTAGCATCCTGTCCATCAGTTATCCAGTGGGGAAGTCAATTTGCTTCTTGTTTCCACTTCAAGGGGAAGAATTCATTAAATGCTTAAAACACTGGTTATTGTTGTGACACCCTGAGTATTTTCCTATTTTGCTTGAGTGAAGCTTCTAGGTAGATCACTTGCATGTTTCATAGAAAGAGTCATAGACCAATTTTCAATGAGATACTGACAATTCTGCTTTGATTAAACAATCCATTTCCAATGAACATGACAAAGAATGTAATGTCTTAATGCTTAATATGCATAATAAAGAATATTTGGCTTTCCTGGTACACATTTTGGTATTTACTGGGCAGATGGAAAAAAAATGTGCCTGGAGGTAGATCATTCCACCTGCTGCTCCATAAATGAATGGGACTGTGATTCTGGGCTCATCTCCACATCCGGGATCACTAAGAGTCCAATTTAAAGTGGAATTAAGGGGATGAGAGAGATAAATAATCGCAAAGATTTGGTAGACCAGTAAGCTAAGAAAATTGGACAAAACAGTAAGTCTAAGTTGAGAACAAGAAGGAATTCTCTTGTGTCTGACTGAGCATAAATATAGGTAAGGTAATATTTTATTGCCCACCACTGATAAGGATCATGTGTCTAGAGAGAAGGGGAGAAAGAGATTCCTTCTGGAGAGACAGAAGCAGATGATGACTTTGGCTTATCATTTTCTATTTAGCCTGGTTTCTTGGAAGCTAAAGAAAATTGACAAATTTTATTGTTTGTATGCAAGCACTAAAATTCCCTTCTCAAGAAAGCCCCATTAATTAAGATGCTCCTCATCTTTTTAAAGGGGTTTCAGCTGTTTGAGGCTTCATAGCAGCTGAACAAAGGGCAAAAGTTTGACAAAAAGTTTCTTACTGGATTGCAAAATGTGAATAAAATAGACATTATGAATGTATTTATGCTATTTGGTTGGTTGGTTTGATTAAATCTCAGATGAAATTAGAAGCTTTTTGAAAAGTCACTTACCAAGGACCCTGGGATTTGGAACCCATGGAATCAAAAATTCTAGGACTATTAAGCTGGAGTCTGTATTAAAAGCTTCCTGGGTGACTCTTATAATGTTTCTGTGAAAAATTTGGGAACCACTTGGTGAGAGCATGTGGCTAATGAAGTTCGCTCTGTTTGTAGACCACTTTATTGAAGAATAGAGAGAGAGAAAGGAAACCAACACACCAGAAAATAGAATAAAATGTTTCCCTATGAGTGAATAAATGTTACTACTAAAAAGAATGATACTAGAATAATAGGCAATTTTTCATCTTTGATTAATATTGGAGAAAAACTACTGTGTCTGAGTAGGACATATCTGCCAGGCATTATATTAGTTTCAGTGGAACATAAACATAACCTTTGATTTCTTTTTTGTGGAGTTTATAGTCCTATTACTCTTTTGGAAAGGTTGAAGTACTCTTTTGGAGTGTTTTGGAAGTTCTGAGGTAATTAGATCAAGACCTGTTCTTTTCATAGCATAATGCCAGTTGTCTTATTTGGGTATATGGAAAAGGGATTAAAAGACATGTTTCTTAACATACTTATGGGAGAAAATAGTGATACCCAAAGCCATGATCTACTCATCCTTTACCTCTCACTAAGGAGACTGGACCAGCAGACACCAGTGTTCCTGTTAGATGTGGTCATGTGACCCAGATCTGGCCAAGGAGAGGTAAAGCAAAGTTTTCTGAAGATTTTTCAGATAAAGATTATCTCTTCTAGTCAGAAAGAAATACATAAACTGTCGCACGCTGTCTCCTGCTTCCTGCCTTTGAGGTTATTTTAGTTAGTGTTGTTGTAGCCACCTTGTTTCCATAAGACAACACTGAGCGATCCGAGTCCCCAACACGAAGACCTGACACTATTAAGTTACTGTTTCGGAGCCCAAAACTGCCTACTTTCTCAGTAAGAAAAATGAATTTTATAGTGTTTAAGCCAGCATTTGTTATTTAAACCTAGGCTGAGTTAAAAGAATCCTTAACTGACTACACTTCAACTGTTGGCTTTATTTTAACCTTCAAGGTTTCGGAAAAGGAGTCTTTGATTCCCTTTCTGGCTCAGGTTACAGAATGAGATGGTGTGATAGTGGAATTTGTTCATTTTGCCTGCTCAATGTTCATTTTTCCTTCTTCTCGGTGATTTCTTCTGATGAGTTATTCTTAATCCTGAAGGTTTAGCAGTGCTGACTCTACTCCTGACACAGGATTGGGTATGACTTTGGGGTTTCACAAATCAGTGGATTGTACTTCTGTGATATTGTCATTGCTTTAGAGATGGGACCAAGAAACAGAGAAAATGAGATCAGATCCTACTGGCAGTGCTCAAGCTGCTTGGCTGGGAAATGCTTGAACTTTGGTCTGATTTCAGAAATTAGTATATAAACAAAAAGATTCTTTTTAGCAAGGGTAGTTTGAGTTAAATTTCTGATAGAAGACACCAAAAAAGAGCTAGTCACTAGAGCCACAGCATTTTCACGATCCATGGCATCTGTCCTGGAATATCCTAACAGAAGACAGAGGGCTACAGATTGGGGTTGCTGTGCAGGGAATTCCAGTTCTGAGGAAGAAGTTAAAGGAAATGGCCACTAAGTTTTCTTTTAATTCTTAAGATGTGTGGTACTATAAACATTCTGGGCCCGTAGGGATATTATAGTAGTGGAAGGAGCACGCTTCCCCATGGAATGGTGAACAATCTAATCTGCCTTTGCATGGTGCATGCTTGATAAATGCCAGATGAATAAAAGGAGAGTGGGAGTTTTGGTATCATGGAGATAACAGCAGACTATGGGGCAAGAGACGGATTCTGATCCCATTTCAAGACTAGGTCTTACTTTAGACCCTGGTTAGCCAGATTGACCTGAGCAAGTTCTTACCTCATTGGCGATGCATTCAACTCATTTGTAAAATGGGAGTAGGATTTTTGGGTAAAGAAGCCTTGGAAGAAGAGAATAGTGGTGACAGAAACAATGCTTATTGAGGATCTACTATGAGTCAAGGATTGTGCTAGATAATATACTTTTAATTATTTTAATTGTTAGAACAATCACATGAAGAATATGTTGTCATACCAATTCTCAGGTAAATTAACTAGAATTTAGGAAGGCTAATTAAAATTACCAGGAGTTATACAGCCAGTGATTGGATGAACTAATCTTTAAATATTCTATCTCTTGAAATCAATGGCTAAGGTCACATTTGCCATACCAGCCTGGCTCAAATCCTTTATTTTAGAGACATACTTAAGCTCGAAGAATGCACAGGTGATGAGTCTGTCGCTACCTCTTGTACATGTTGCTATTTCTACTGTCTGCCTTATTGGAATTATTGTTTGAAATCAGACAGGCCAGGAAAGTGATTTGAAGGGTGTAATGTGCTCTCCAACATCATTTGGAAACGTGAATTTGAAAGCTCTTGGGTCTTTCTCTCTTTTTTCCCTCTCCATCATTAATCTTTGCTTCTCTCTGTAGGCTTTTTTCTTTCTATCAGACTGCTCGTATCAATGAGATAGCAGTAAATCTTCGATTGCTCTCTTCTTAACTTTCCACACAGAAGAATTGTCTTAAATGAATTTAGAGGCTAATTTTGTTCTCAGAACAAGAAGTACAGGTATAGGCAACAGCTAGCATTGACATGGTGGCTCTAGGATGCCAAGGAAATAATTTCAGTTGGTCATTTTAAATTTTGTTTGAGCTTGTGGTGGTGTTTCTGTTGCTTGAATTTGCAATGAAATTGCAAACTCAAGTTGAACAACTGAAGGACCATAGTAGTTGTCTTTGGGGTGAGCAATTGACTTAAGTAAGGTTAGAGAGCCTTTTCTTGGGAACATTTGAAAGTGAACTGATAAAGAAGTATTTTTCTCCACATATGGCCACTTGCAAGGAACACTGAGAAATCTTACTTAGCTTTCCAGTCTCTAAAGTAGATGTTATAGATACTATCAATGTCTACCATTACACTCTTCTCCTCTACCTCCAGGGGCATTTTCCTATCCTGTGAAGAGAGTAGGGACCTAGAGGCTGCTTTTGCTAAAAACACTGACTTTTCACCTGAGCCTGCAAAAGTCCAGTGGATAAATGAAAGCAGAATAAAAGCTTAGCACCTTTGCCTTCATTTTGTATCAGTCTCCTTTCTACCTTAAACTTTCCTATTCAACTCTGAACATAGAGGTGTTAATCATTTAAGCAGTGTTGGTCTAAAGTTGGTAATTCTCCTCCTTTAAGACTGAAGACACCAAGACAGAATAGCTAAGGTATTTTCAAGATTTATAGGGACGTTATAATCAACAGATGGTCATTAGGTAACATACATTTATTAATTCGACAGGGTCTCTCTGTATATTTCAGGTTGGCCTTGAACTCACTATGTAGCCCAGGCAGGCCTCAAACTCACAGGGATCCTTCTGCCTCAGCCTCCCGAGTGCTGGGATTATAAGTGTGTACCACCATGCCCGGCTACTGCTAGTAGCTTTTAAATTACCCTGTTCTAGTTCCTGGAATAGCACCTAGAAGTCTCTAGTCATTGCCCTAAACCTGAAGAAACTAACTCCATCTTGCCTTTTTAACTTGTCCTTTATTCCTGAGTCATTTTCTCCTGCAGTCATCTTAGAATTCAGGAAGAGCAAGCCTTGGAGACAGTCTGTCTCTGATGAGACTATTCCCTAAGTGGGAACAATAACCCCATGATGAGAATTGAGGCTGCTGTCCCTCCCCTCCAAACAGGAATAATCAGAATATGTTGAGAACAGAATTGCTCCTCCAGTGGGTGAGCAGAACCAGGCACATCCAGGCCTGAAATTATGATTAACTGGACTGAGGCCTGACCCAGATTACCTGCTTTGCCAGCTATGCAAACCTCTTACTGATGCACACATAAAACCCTTACCTTGATTCTCTTTTCTGTAAAACCTCAGAGTTCTGGTAAACTCCTGGGAGACAAATATTAGGTCACTAGAACTTTCTGTTCTTTCTGATTGGACCACACTGAATAAAGCTTTTTTTATCCTACCCTTCTCACTGCTGAATCTCCTTCTCGATTGGCTTTTTGGGGTGGGTGGCTGTACCTGCTTTCCTGGGAGCCCCAGAGCCAGGGCCTTCTCCCTAAACTCCTGTGATAAGGGTAAAGGTAGTGTGTGGCTTTCTCCAACAAGGCATATATAAGGTCAAAGTCTTCAAGAGCCTTTGTACAGCATGCACAGAAGCACACATTAGGGTGAATCTGCCACAAGACTGGAGTGGTGTGAGCTCTAGCATGAGGAGCAGCTGCATTGCTGAGCTGCCTGGTCTTGCAATGGGCTAATGGTGGCAAATAAAGCACTTTTCTTTAAATCCCTGAAATTTGGGATTATTTGTTATCGTGACATAACTTAACCTGACTGATGCAGAAAGCAAGG
The DNA here is from genome assembly GCA_004026905.1 of Hystrix cristata. Lineage (NCBI taxonomy): Eukaryota > Metazoa > Chordata > Mammalia > Rodentia > Hystricidae > Hystrix > Hystrix cristata. The sequence goes on along the minus strand of PVJO010014504.1, from coordinate 6,407 downwards.
GAAAGATAATAAAGGAGGTTGGAAAAAGGTATTGGGTGAGCTGATCTGAAGTCCTGTCAGAGGTGGGTCATGACTTTCCTTTTTTTCTGTTTTTTTTGGTGCTGGGGATGGAACACAGGGCCTTGTGCTTCCTAGGCAAGCACTCTAACCACTGAGCTAAATCCCCAGTGCATGAAATTCTTAATTAAACCCTGTGACAGAGGGAAGTGGAAATGGGTGAATGGGCCACAAAGACAGGACCACAAAGACATTACTGTGAGCCTGGTTCCTACCATATTGGAAGCTACTACAATTACTGAATGAATTCTCTTTATATTTACTTAGAAAATATTAAGTGCCATTCCATGCACTTTCTAAGTACTTGGAAATTGTTTGGGTTTCTTTCATGATTAATAAGAGAGATACGGTCTTTGGGCTCAGGTTTTTCATCAGGGATCCCGGTTCTGAGTAATTAATTACAAGTGTGCTAAGTGTCTAAAAAAAAGGAAAATGCTGTAACAGATAGATTCAGGTAGACTGTGGGACCAGGGAATGCTTTCTGGAGGAAATGATATTTAAGCTGAAACCCACTGAATGAGAATGTATCGACCAGTCTCCTAGATGGGAATGAGAGAATCCCCAAGGTAGTAAAGATGGTAAGGGCTCCGTCACAAATGGAGAAACTTCATGACACATTTAGGAAGCAAGAGAAGACCAGCAGGGAGAGAAAATGCAGGAATAGGATACTAGGAGCTTAGTTATAGTGCTTGGTTCAGCTGAATATTTTCTTTACCTTACTCATTTAGTGGCTTTCCTACTTCTGCACGGTTTTCTCCTCTTGTGGTAAATCCATAAGAACCTGTGCGCTCAATCTCTTCGTGGTCCTGCTTTGTAGGTTGTTTGCTTTCCTCACTATATTGTTGCCATTTCCTTCTACCCTCCTTTATTTTCCTCTAACTAGCAAACATTCTGGCCAGATCTTTGAATGGCGCTATCCAAAATTCATGCTCCTTTCAGAGAAATTTGAGTCCATTGAGATTTATTCATGGAGCTCCCTGGAGCTTGCTGGGAAGAGCACTCTGCGTGTGCTGGAGAATGGCTGCGGACTCATTTGTTGGCTAGATCCCTCAATCTCTCTGACTTCACTTTCTCGAAAGCCAGTAGTCCTAGATGGCTGTATTCTTTGAACCCTTTTCCTCACAATGCCACCTTCAGTAACATCACCTGGCAGAACCAAACTGCCTCTGAGCTTGTTTGGGTTTCTTTCATTTCATAGCACATATTGCTTCTGTTTGTTTGATTTCTTGTGGAGAATTTAATACCAGCTGTAATCTGAATTTTGCAAAGAAAATTGACTGAATTCAAATTACTTGTGTGTAACAAATACCATCACCCTGCTAAATTGCTATTTACACTGGTAAATATAAACTCAGATGCCTTTGGTTAGGCTGAGTGCAATAATTTTAGAACTTTCACCTAATGCATAAACTAAAGAAGTTAAATTGAAAAGCCTAACTGTGAGATGGATGAGACAATCTCTGATAAACAGCTCTTCAGACTCTATTTCACTTCATGGGTCTAACTAAGAAAATGGTCAATAGTATATTACTAGGAGCTCCTACATAACATTTCATGAACCGACTTGGCCAGTTGACATGTAATGGGCTTGTGTGAAGAGAATGGTGGTACCCGATCAGATCATAGTCTGTTTCACCAGTGAGAGAAGTGAACTAAATACCACCTCAGAAAGAAGAAGAGCCAGAGCCCAAATGTCATGCTTTCAGCATAAAAGTGTCATTTGGAAAAATGACGTATCAAGAAGCTGTGGTGACTTCTGTCATCTGTGTCTCACGCTGTAAGAGGCCTTAAGATATAGGAGCATTTTCAGCAGGACAGTGCCTCGCTTCTGCAATAACATTCTCAAAGAAGGACGTTCTGAAATCTATTAACCTTGGAAAGCATTCACCCTATAATAACAGATTTTATTATTACTTTTTTTCTTTATACTGCCTTCTTACTCTGAAACTGGAAACTGTGGTTTTCAAACTCATTTTTGTGGAAGGAACCCCACTACTGTCATTCCTCTCCTCTGGCCCATTCATCCATTTTAATTAAGCCTGATGTGAAAAGTCAGCAGAAGATGACCTGGCTGGAGTGGAGCTGAATACCCCCCATACTAGCCCTTTACCCTCTGATTCTGCACAGCCTCTCTATCCTACGGGGCTCCACAGCACCCCTAACACACTGGGAAGCACCATTTGGAAACCACATTATTTTCAAGGAGTACTATAAACGATTCAGTCATCTATTGGATCATGGAGTCTCTCCTACGTTTGGTTAAATTCCTTGTGTTTTGCCTTCCCTCCTCAACCTGCAATGCTAAATAGTTGTCTGAGATTGCCTGGACAACATGTTTTAGTGATGTTAGAACATTAGTTGTATCTCAGTTTTATATCTTGCTCTTCATTGCTGGCCAAGTTCTCATGAGACAGTGTTTATCAGAAAGAGCCAAAGGCTGAGTAGCAGTTAAAACCTGACATATTGAAAACCAAAGGAAACTCAAGGCAGCAAATGTCATGATATTGATTGAGTCTTGAAATGCATGTGTCTGTCTTATGTCTAAATTTTGAAAATAAAATGAAGGAAAAGAAGACAAAAATCTTCAAAAAAAAATGCTGTCTTTCCCACCCTCATGTCAGTCAGGGCCCTTTTCACCCCTGTACTATTCAAATATTAACAAATTTCCAAGTGTCTGAGATGTGTACTTAATTCTCACTTTGTATAATAATGTTAATTCTCCCCCAGTGATAAAAATATGAATGAAACTCTTTATTACATATCATTGATATAGATTCTATCCTGTTGTTAGTGTGGGTAGAGGGCGAATTGTACTAACGTATAATTAACGCAGAGCTGTTTATGGGAAATAATGCAGGATCTTTGGTTTTATTTCTTTCTTGCCTTTCCCCTCTCGAAATATAAGCAGAGCTGTTTGGACTGTGATATCAGATGAGTAGACTTATTTTTTGAAAACTAAGATACTCATGGGTATTTATTATTCTACTATATCAGAACCTTAACATCATGATAAGAAAGGTCTCTCAGTTTTATAACTTCATTAACTTAATGCCTAATGAAGTGGATTAAGATGTTTGGCAACTATTATGTTTTGTTAAGCACTAAACATAGAAACTTCAAAATCCTGTTTAGCTTATGAGTAATGACATAGCTGTTCTCTCTTCCAGGCTGCAAACCTATGATTATCTTCTGAACAGTCCATCTCAGAAAAATATTCCGGTATGGTAAATTTCTTCTCCTTTTTTTCTTTGTTGGTACAGGAAAGATTTTTTAGCAGTCTGAGAAAGCTAATCAACTTTCTCTGCATGAATGAACTTAATCTTCTTACATTTTAAGCTTATTCCATTCTAGGAAAATCTATGTTTTCAATGTACCTCATCTTTGAACCTATATGAAAGTTACAACCTTGCTATAACATAAAAAGTTTCTCTCAAGGTGAGCATATTTTGTGAATTAGGTAAATTCATTTGCAATAATAAGAACAAATTTGCATTTTGGTTCATTTATTTTAAAAAGTTCATTCAGCAGTATTGATTGAACACATTTATCTACATGATTTCGTTCTGAGTACAGTATAGCGTTAAGCAAGGACAATTTATGTCAACATACAATTTACTAAAAATATCTGTTTTCAACTGTCTTAGTCTGCATCACTATAGCAAAATACCTGAGACTGGGTAATTCATGAAGGACAGACATTTATTTTGTTACAGTTCTGGAGGCTGGGAAATTCAACACTAATTCACGGGCCTATTGGGGGAAGTCTTGGTTCTCATAGGCATTTCCTTCAAAGTGTCTTCACATGGCAGCATGGACAGAAGGGTAAAAAGAGATAAATATTATATCCTCACATGGCAAAACAGCAGAAGAACAAAAGAAGCATAAGCTATTTCCTACCAATTCTTTTGTAAGGCATTAATTCCTCCATGAAGCTTCTACATAATCATTTACCAAGAGATCGCATCTCTTAATATGAGTGCGGTGGGGGTTAAGTTTTAGGTTAGTCAGCTTTCCATCGTGGTGACAAAATACCCAAGATAAACAACAGGTTTACGTGAGCTTGTGATTTAGGGTTTCAGTTCACACTCACTTGGCTCCGGGGCTCATTGTTTCCAGGGCTGTGATAGGCAGAACATCGTGGTGGAAACACATGGTAAAGCGATAGCTGCTCACCTCATGGTAGTTGGGATGGAGAGAGAGAGAGACACACACAGAGAGACAGAGTGAGAGAGAGAGAGAGAGAGAGAGAGAGCGCACAAAAACATATCCCTTCAGGGTAAGGTCCCAACATCCTACTTCCCCCAACAGGACTACACTTTTCTAAAGTTCTAGTTTCTGCTACCTGTCAAGAGCTATTATCTTCATCAGTGGTCTAGTCCACAGATGAGTTTAGCCCCTCACGATGGAATCATCTCCCGAGACCCCACTTTCGAATACTGCTGCGTTGCGGAACAAACCTTTAACGCGTGCATTTTTTTTGAGGAGAATTTCATATCCAAACCTTAGTAAGTATGCAATACGTGGATTAGGAGGAACATACAGACCATAGTTCCATCTGTGCACATTTGAGTTTTGATTAGCATGAAAGGATGTTTAAATGAAGCACTAGATTAAGTGTATCAACTACTATGATTAATCTCAAATTATTGTGAGAAATTGTCCTACTATTTTAAATATGTTCCTACTATTTAGGTCAGAATCAGTTTTGTACCTAATATAGGCAGAAGATGAAATAAACTGGTGGTAGAGCTAATATTTTGGCAGTTTGCAGTTTGTGTCCATATTGGTAGACACATTTATGATTCTTTGTGTGGATGAATGCTCCTGCCATATCAGATGTTACATATTTTGAATAATATCATTTTTCTTGGATCAGGAGAGATACAGGATTTTTTTGAATGGCTGCTGAACCACTGTTAATATAAGGTGACATTGTTTTAGGAAATTATTTTTTAGAAGACTTTGGGGAAGATGTAATTTTTTAATACCTAGAAAAAATATAAAAACTCACATTAAAGAAAAACTAAACTGAGAAATTTTTCTCTGTACCATTTTCTTAGATGAGATTGGTGTACTCTGTGTTGTCAGTAAAACTGCCCTCTTTATTCTCTCAATCTCCCCCTGCTTCTTTTCTATCAGCTTTCCTTACTTCTTTCCAGTGGGAAAGGCCCTGAACTTGAAAACTGGAAAGTTTGCCTTTCTGGGTCTCACTTTCTTCATCTATAGGATGGGTGTGGATTTTCTAGGCATGGATTTTACAGGCTGAAAACTCAGGCTCGCAAAGGCTGTAACTGCATTTTCCTGTTAAAAAACAGATTATTTTTCATCCTAAGCTCACTTGATGGAAAAAAATAAAACTTACTCTTGACACTTGAGTAGTTTATTCTTCTTACTATCATTTTATGCTTATGAATAATTACCATGAACTTTTTGCTCCCCTCCTCTTCTTTCCAGAATTGGTGGTGGGGAAAGTGTGCTTATGTACATTAGGCATCATGAGAAGTGACAGAAGAATATAGCTGCTGGCTTTTGATGTCATCTGCTGTCTGCCCCCAGGTGGACCCCCTGCCTGGGCTTGCCTGCACCCCGATTCCCAGTCCACTCTGGTATCTGTACCCTTTTGCTTTCTGTCTTGACCTGGAGGTCTCTTGAGTTCCGCTTACTTACCTGGCCCCCGCTGTGGTCACAGGAAGATTTTGCCAAGCTTCTGTTCATGGTGAGCATTTGAGCTTCAGATTTTTCCTTCAATATTTTATTATGGAAAATTTCTAATGAACCAAAAAGTTACATAAATTTTACACTGAACACCCCTCTACTTGTCTTTAGGTACTACACTGACTTCATCCAAAACCTATTCATTTCTTAAACGTAAAAATTTGCCCACGCAAAGATGGTCTAATCCCTGAAAACTATGAATATGTTGTTACCTTACACAGCACAGGGAATTTATAGGTCTGACTCTGTGAAGGACTCTGCAGTGGCAAGATTATCCTGTGTTATCCTTTTGGATTCAGTGTAATCATAAGGATGCTTAAAATAAGTCAGAGGAGAAGATGCGACAATCGGGGCAGAGTGAGAGATTGAAAATACGCTGTGGATGGCTTTGAAGCTGCAGGAAAAGGTCCTGAACAAAGAAAGGGGGCAGCCTCCTTCTAGAAACTGGAAATGGTAAAGGAATGGATTATGCCCCAGTGAAATTCATTTCAGACTTCTGATTTCCATAACAGCAAACTAATAACTTGGTGTTGTTTTAACCACTAATTGTGTAATAATTTCTTAAACAGTTATAGGAGACCAATATACCTTCTATCCATCTGTCCATCCATCCATCCATTCACCTTTATAAAAAA
>PVJO010014503.1:0-48068 GCA_004026905.1 Hystrix cristata | reverse complement strand
GTTAAATGAGAACAAATTTAGATCTAAAATAAATTTTATTGAAAAGACTATTTCAACATCAAAAATATTCCAAAATTAAAATCTACTAGTATCTCAAAATCTAACAAAGAATAATGAAATCAAATAACTTTCCTTTTATAGGGAGGGGTAAGTAAGACTAGCAGAAACTTTTCAGGGGAAATTGATTGTGTGTGAGCAGACAGCATAGTGGAGGTGGTCTGATGGAAGTGTTTCTGTCCTCCACGTAGTTCAGCTCACTCCCTGGATGAGCTAAAATGGGTGTTTTGTAGATCATTACTTGCTTGGATCTGGAGACAAGCCAAAGTTTGGGCTTGTGGGGGCAGGAGAGATGCCTGACTGAAGCTTAGACCCATTAATGGGGACAGAAAATTATAAACAATTGAGAACACTTGGTCTTTACCTCGACTGGTCAGAGGTTTATCAGCTTTATTGATCATTTCAAAGAACCAGCTATTGCCTCATTGATTCTATCATTTCCTTATTTTTAATGTCATTGATCTCTGCTCTGTTTTTTATTATTTGCTTTCTTCTATTTGCTTTATACTTAACTGATTTTCTTTGTCTAATTTTTAAAGATGGAAGTTCAGATTGATTTTAGATTTTTCCCATTTTTTGATGTGTACATTTATTGCTATAAATTTCCATTTAAGTATTGCTTTTGCTACATCTCAAAACCTTGATAAGATACATTTTGATATGTATTTAGTTCAAAGTATGCATATTTTTCAAACTTTTTCTTAAGACTTTTTCTCACCCATTTAGTATTTAGGGGTGTATGCAATTGGATAGGATGTGTTTTACAGCCTGCAATGCCATCTAACTTGGTGAATGTCCTAATATGTACTTGAGAAGAATCTGTATTCTGCTATTGTTGAATGGAACATTCTATAATTATCAGTTTGGTCAAATGAATCATTAGTTCTGTCCATTCGAATTGTATCCTTACTGACTTTTTGCCTGCTTGAACTGTCAACTACGGATAGATGTATTAAAGACTTCAACTATAATAGTGATTTGTATTTTCTTGTGGTTCTAAGAGCTTTTGATGCATGTGTCTTGATGCTGTGTTAGTTACATACAGGTTTAGAATTTCTGTGTCTTCCTGAAAAAATGACAACTCTTTGTCCCTGATAGTTTTTATTGCTTTGAAGGTGGCTTTGTCTGAAATTGAGATAGATTTCCCAGTTTCCTTTTTTATTACTGTTTGCACAGGATGTCTTTCATTTTCCCTTTACTTAACCTATGTCTTTATTTTTTCATAATTGAAACATAATTATACATATTAGACTGAAATGTTATTATACATATTTGTGGAGTACAGTGTGACATTTCAATACATGTATACCTTGAAAATTTGGTAAATCTCTCCAAATTTTTGTCTTATCTTCATATTGGGAACATTAAAGATCCTCTCTACTAACTCTTTTGAAATGTACAATTAAATGTTTTCAACCCTAGATATCGTACAGTGGTACAGAACATTATGTTATTCTTCTTATCTAGCTGTATCTTTCTTTATACCATTGACTATCTTATCTCTCTCCCCTTTTCCACTTCCCAGACTTGGTAACTCCTGTTCTGTCCTCTACTTCTATGCATATTTATTTTTGAAGTGGATTTTTTTCTAGGGAACATAGAGTTTGCTTCTGAACTTCTTGTTCCTTTACTTTGACAATCTGTCTTTAAATACAGTGTTTCTCGTACTTATTTAGCCCTTCTTCACTGTGCTCTGTAGAATAATTCCCCACCAAGATGTTCATATCCTAACTTCCAAAGCCTGTAAATGTTAGATTTCATAACAGAAAAGCTTTGCAGATGTGGTTACAGTTCAGATAAAGTCATTGTTCGGGGTTTTCTGGTTTGGCCTCATCTAAGCCACATGAGTTCCTAATAGTAAAAAAGGAAGACAGAAAAGTAGGTCACGGTGAGGAAAAACAATGAGAATTTAATCTGCCATTTCTGGCTTTCCCAGGGGAAGAGGGGTCCCATGGATCAAGCAAGGTGGGCCACTTCCAGGAAGTGGAAAAGACAAGGAAACAAATCTCATCAAGAGTCTCCAGAAAGGAATGCACCCTGAAAACATCTTGATTTTAGCCCAGTGCAATTGACCCCAACATGTAATTTATCCCTCTAACTTTGCGTTGATTTGTTGACCCTTTTTATTTTGCAGTAATTTGCTATGACAGCAATGAAAACAAACATAATAAAGGGCAGAAATCTACATGACTCTTTTCAGCACACATTGTACTTACACACCAACCTGGCTGTGGCTTTTCTTTCTTTTGTATTAATACACTCTCATTACCATTTTTAATGGGTATTGTCTGCATGCATATTAGTTATTTTATTTAAGGAAGAGTTAGTGTGTCTGTGTTGGCCGCTATTCTTCACCAACCCCATCCAAACTAAAATAAATATTTTTCTAAATAGTTTAATGATTTTATATGCTACCTAGAAGAGTGCTGGAAATAGCTAGGAATGATTCTGTTGAGAAGACAGGCTACATATAAGTGTTACAAAGTCACAGCTCCTGCCTCTGCATTGCCAAGCACCCAAACCTCACTTTCCCGCTCTGTGAAACAGAGATGACGATGTCTATCTCAGAGGATATTTGTGAGGATAAAGAGCAAAAAAGTATACAATTTTGTTTTGCCTCTGTGTAGGCATTCAGATATTAGATACCATCAGTATGTGATTTTCTCAATAGAAATGGAATAAGCAAGATAATCATGAACTTTTGATTTCCGTCGCTTCAGACTAGCAGTGGGACACAAGGAGAAGATATATTTTCTTGAGCGATTACACACAAATGCTGTAGTTCCTGTGGGTCAAAAGTCCTGTCCATTAGATGATCTCATGTTCAACGCAATTACTTGCAAGTAAATGTGACACTTGCACGTACATTGCTCCTTTTCACGGTCCATGAGGCCACAGTTAAATTGTTTTCCCCTCATTTAACTTGTGCTCGTTACCTAATTGGGCATGCGTTACGTTATTTCAAAATTCACTCTTGTTGACAAGAGCAGGCAGTTCGTATGATCATTTTAATTGTAATGTGTTTTTGGACTGCTGAGAAGGTGACATTTGACTAACATGGATTTTGCTTTCACATCACTCTGAAAAAATTTGTTTTTCTAATTAATTTGACTGTTGTGGGCATTGAAAATAATATAATTAGATGTAATTGATGTAATTGTTTTTTGACAAGAACAGATGTGCAGAGAAGGTAGTTTAAAAAGCACCAACATGCATTTAAAATCTTATCAATCCACATATGTATATTTGAATTTATGTGTACTAATATACAATATATACATTATGTATCAATGTACGTGATAATGGATGTAACATAAAAATGTATAACGTATACAGTACTGTATGTGTACACACATACATATTTAGATGTGTGCATTATACATGTATATGTGCATGCATCATACACATGATATACATACATAATATGGTACATTATATGTTATTTACGTATATGTACATATACTCTATTTTATGATATATACTATTTATAATTTCCTTTACATATGTAAAATATATATATTTGGAAAACTCCAATATGGATTTCCATATATATCATATATATACATATATATATGGAACTATACATGATTCCCTTTAGAATGTGTTAAGTACTTTTATATATAAAATATATATTATGCAGGAAATGTATGTGACACAAATATTATACTAAAGATATATGAAGTGTATATATATATATAGTTATGCACACACAGATACTTTTTATGTTTTTCATTAATTTTAAATATTGCTGTGTATTGAAGAAAAACAGTTACATCAATCTGACACTCCAGTTTTTTTGTTTTTGTTTTCTGGTGGGTTAGATTGAGATACAATTCTTCATTATTTTTTCTATATCTTGTGAACAAAGATAGTCTTTCATGAATGTCTATCATCTAACCAAAATTAAAAAGTAAAGATTGTGTCTTCCTCCAGAACAGTAGAAAGTTTGTTTACTATCTAGTCTATTACATATTTTTTTGCCTCCAGGGAAAATTTGGTGCACATTTCCTAGCAGCTTATTGTAGAATATTTAGGTTCTCAAGCCTGAAGTTATTCTTCTGTGACAACGCATTATATATTTAGGTATCCCCTGGCCCTGTTTGTGTTGCCTTATAGAAAGTGGGGTGTGGGGAACTTGATGATATTCTGGATCCTTTTCTTATTGTGAGTAATAAACTGTCCTTTGACTCTGACTTAGGAGTCTCATGTTTTCTACTGGCATCCATAAATCTTTGAACCATAGTTGCTGACAGAGAGAAATATTAGTGTGTATTATAAAATATGTTCATTATGAAGCCTAAATAAATCAATTATGTGTATGCTTATTTTCAAGAGGTCTAGAAATGTAATTTTCACACATTCATGTAAGTGGCTTAGTGTGATGGTATTACTAATGGATTTATAGTATGGACACTAGATCCTATTTTAACTTGTAGTCTACCTCAGTTTGTGAACTGAATGAATTTATTTTTGTTCAGTATATCTTTCATGTTTGACTCATTTGATGCTCACAAATGCAAAATGCAGTTCCTTTTAAATCTCATGTTTCTTTATGAGACTACATTTATTTTCACCTCTTTTCTCTCAATATTTATAATTTGTGCAGCTTTAGTGTTGTTCTTATGTAATTATTCTTGACAGGAGACAGGTGGAAGATGATGATGGGAAGAGTCAATAATAGATCTTGGGTCAAGAATTTAAGTACATGTCAGATCCTATTAGAAACCATTTAATATTAATGGGTATGTAAAATTTCACAAAAGAAACCTATATTATCTTTATGCAAATGAGAAGTAAGGGTCTGTATGCCTCTTCTGAAAAATGTCTGTGTCTCATGGAATATGCAATGCAATATAGTTACTTTTGAGGGTTACTCTACAATTGAATAATATCACAAGATCAATATCACACTTGAAAAAATATTTTTACCTTCATTACTTTGATCTAGGCTGATGACTTCTATTTTGTAGTCCTCATGACAACGGCAGGTATAAAAATGTTATCAAATAGTTTTAAAGGTTCTGGTTTAGATAGAGGTGATGGTTACTCTGATACTTCTATTTTTCCGTAGTCATTGAGACGACTATTTAAATTATTCAAATTTTATCTTCTGTGAGCTCTTCCTATAAAATAAAGAACATTTGCTATTGTAGCACCTTTCAGAAGGTCTGTATAGTCTTTGTCTCACCCCAGGTCCCAGAAGTTCTCACCTTTAAATGGAGCGTATGGGTTTGAGGGATGCCATGCAACCATCTACCAGAAAGAACAGTGATATAAGATGGAATGTGAATGAGTGTTTCTTAGACTTTTTTTCTGAAAGAAAAGTTCTCCTTCAGAGAGGAAGCAAAGGAGCGTGAAAGAACTTAGTGTATGAGTAACAGTGAGAATAAGAGGCAGAGAGGTAGATACATACGTGAAATTAAAGCCTTTACACCAGAATTATCTCCAAATGCATCTTTCCATGTTTTCCAACTCCTCTGTGTTTTTCTGTGTTTAAAGCACACAAAGAGGACACTGAAACTTTTTATTTGGTCTAATGCTTCATCATCAATGAAAAAATATTTCCAGGTGGTCTCTTGGTCTTTCAAACAAGATAAAGGAAGATATGTCACTCACTGACTTCATGCTCCAAAACACCTAGAAAACTTTTTTTTTTTTTTTTGAGACAGGGTCTTGCTTTGTAGTTCAGGATGGCCTTGAACTGACTATATAGTCCAGGCAGACCTCGAACTAGTGGTGATCCTCCTGCTTCAACCTCCCGAGTGCTGGGACTGCAGGCATGTGCCACCACACCCGGCCACCTAGACAACTTTAAAGGGCAGTGATAAACAAACTTGTATTTAATCAGTTTCCAGGATGATTCAAGGGTGAGTTCCCATTCAAAATAATACACAGTAAAAATGTGTAGACATGTTGGGTCATTTATGAGATATGTGAAGCGCTAACTATGGGGATAAAATTATATATACTTTAAAATCAACATCATACATGTATCCAAGCATTTTTCTTAGCATAGTGCTTGGCAATATATAGAAACCTAAAAGAGTTGCTTTTGCAACGTTGGTACTTTTGATTCTACTGATTTTTACATACATGGGGCAAGACTACTTCAAAAGTGATACTATGTCCTTCTTTGTGTATCATGTCAATGAATTAACAATGTTACTCTATCTGGTTATGAATGAAGTTTGCCTTACTTGCTGGTTTAAATTGATACAGATTTCTTCACAGTAAAATTATTACCTTTCTTTTCATAGTCAGCATGTAATTTAATACATGGAACATCCTGTGCCTTTGCAAACTTTCTCCCTGTGGTATTAATAGCCATCTGGATTGTCTTCTACAGTTTGGAATTTTCTGTTCACCTATTCATGTTTCTCTATCTTCCTCTTTCTTTCTACCTTTATTAGACAATCTTATAAGGAAGAGTTATCTCTCATTGCCCACATATTACTTAATTTATTTTCATCATTATATACTCAGATATATATTTTTGTATGAATGAAATTATAATACTTGTGTGGAAAGTCTTTTACTGGTTGCTTTGATTAGGTTTCCATTTTAAACTGATGAAATAAAAATTATAGCTGAAAGGCAAATGATTTTCCTACCCTAAGCCAATTTTTTCAAAATGGCGTCTACGTGTTTTAGAGGCAAAACAAAAAAAAATTCATAGAAATCACAATTAGGGTAATAACATGGAAAGCCTAGAAACATCAGATTTGTATCCATCACATGCTTTTTCTGAAACCTATACTCGAGTGACAATAAAAAATTCTTGCTTCAAACTTACATTTGCTCATTTCTTAAATGTATAAGTATAATACACAATTATACTTAAACATACAAGTATAAATGAACTCTCTTTATGAAATTATTATTGAAGCCAATTCATGTGACATTTTGGTATTTTACTTGGTGTATTGTGGGTACAAAGTAAATTATGCCTGTTATTATTGTGTAAGATGGAGAATTTTTCCTAGCGGTAAATTTCATATGCAGTAGTAACATCTGCTTTACTCGACAACTACAGAAGAATTTCTAGCTGTTCAGTGGCCTAGAATGTACTTCTTTTCTCTAAAAGAACAAAATTATGAGTCCTTAGGATGCCTGATGGTTAGTTTTGCATTTTCAAAGCAACATACATTACATTTTGTGCTTCTTTACAAAATCTTTCAAAGGATAACTCAGAAAGCTGCCATTTTAAAATGAGGCCGAGAGGAAGAGGAGGTTCTCTCTGTGAGAAAGAGGGATAATCTTGGTAATGTGATATTGACTTATTGTGGAGTTGGAGTTGCCTTTTTGGACTCAAGAAGACCTTGTATACAAAGCACCTGCCATGACTCAGGCACAATCTAGTGAAGGTAACCATGCATCTCAGTTGCTCAGTACAATAGTATTTAAGGTCAGTGTCTTAAGGTTAATTTAATCATTCATTGTCTTTTCCCTAAAAAGTGTTTTTGCTGGGACAATAAAGTGCATAGCACCTGTATTTGATCCACCTAATCAGTGAGTTGCTTCTGACTCGTATCACACCATGGTTGAACTGAAATATGTGCAGGCTTTGACTCACACACATCTTGCAATCCTGTCTCACGAGCAGCTTTGTCCTGCCTCTTAGGAGCCTGACAGTCTGATTCCGTGCATGACACTCTATGCAGTATAGTTGTTAACAAGCAATTCCGTATCACGCTTAAAGAGGGGCATGGAATAGAGCTCTTGAAAGTCATTAATACGTCTAGGGAGTAATGAAGGAGAAAAGAATAGTGGTTAGACCTTGCATTCTGGAGAAAGATTACTTGGTTACAAATTAGCCTTTTACACTCATAGTTAACTCTGCCTGACTCAGCCTTCTAAACCTACTTAATTCTTATATGCTATGTACTCTGAACAACTAGTTTTAACTTTCTTTGATTTCTTTTGTTTTCTTCACCTGCAGAAGACTATGAGTATACTACACATATGATTGATGTAGAAATAAATAGACTAGCTTATTGAAAATTCTAAGAACTGTGCATGGCATATTATCATCTTATGCCAGTGTTCTGGAAAACTGAAATTCTTTATTGAAGATTTAACTAGAGTGCCAATTGCAAAATGAGCCAACAATCTACGCTGTTTTGGAGGACACTATCTCCTATGCTGCACCATAGCTCTGGTTGGGCAGCCTATATATAGTTAAAATATGGCGGTTCAACAAGAAATAAATGGGATCGAGGGCCAGAGGAAACATATTACATTACTTCATCTATTGACCTACTTTCAAAATGCTTTTCCCCTCAGTTCCTATGCATCTGTGCTCTGTTTAGGTAGATGTTTTACTAACCCATGGGAGGAATCCTTTTGCCCCTAGACTCTATAAATTATACTGCTCAACCCAAAAACTGAACCTGTCCCATGTCTATTCCAGGTTTCTCACGACATTCAGAGAAGCAAGTAAAAAAGGGGTTCCACAAAGAACCATGCTGATAACACAACTGAAAAGGGCTACTTCTGTTAAAAACTTTTGTTCAGGGTTAGAAACAAGAAGAACTACGTTTGTAAGCAACGAACTGATCTTGTGAAAATGAAGTCTTGTTGCATCTGGTTAGCAAACATGGGCCACTTTAGGCCACTTTAAGCCACTTTGTAAGGGCAAAGAGATATAGAAGTTTCGTGGATACAGTGACAAATATATAATACATTTTTAAGGTTTTATATATTTGTCAAAAGCTTTTCAACTCTGCACTTAAAATAAGTATATTTCATAGTAGGAAAATTATTCTTGGGTGGTATGCATGTATGAATTGCTTTTTTCTTACATATACATGTAAAATATACACACATGTATTTATGTTTACCATAATTTATCATATATACATATATACACATTATATATCCCAAGATACAGAAAAAATTGAGATATATTAAAGCACAACCTTTAAACAAATCCATAGTAATCATAGTCAAACACTTCAGTACATCTCTCCATGTAATGACAAACTTTAAACCAATATTGGCAAATAAAATGCATTCATGTATAAAATGGGTAGAAAATCATAATGAAGTGGAATTACTTCAGGTGTACAAGAGCAGTTTGACATTTAAAAAATATTAACAAAAGCATTCAATTATCAATCAAGTTAACATTAACAAATATCCTAGCCAAGGCTTAGTCAACACATAGAAAATTCAAATAATCCAAAGAGAAAACTGAATCGATTACCATTTTAGATGAAATTTACATAACATAAAGTTAAGCACCTTAAAATGCATAATTCAGTGACATTTAATGCATTAATGAGGTTGTATAGCTGCAAAACATGTACAGCACCCCCACGGAAGCTGCTCATTAAGTCACGACTGTGCTGTGCTCCTTCTCCCGCCCCCATCAACAAGTAACCCTCTTTCTTATCTGCTTCTAAAGTGGCTGTAGTACCTTACATTTTTCTCTGGATAACCATGAAAGTTTCAGGTTCTCTACATCTTCACTGACATTCGTTAGTGACTATCTTTTGTCATTACAGACAGTCTAGTAACTATGAATTGATAGCTCTTTCTGGTTTTTATTTGCATTTTCCTAATGACTAGTTATGTTGAGCCTCACGTAATGAAGACCAGGATGCCCACTGTTGCTACTTCTATTCAACATAGTACTAAACGCTGGACAGAACAATGAAGCAAGAAAGAGAGAGAGGAAAATTTAAAAAAAAAAAAAAAAGGAATCAAAGTTGGAAAGAAAAAATGATAAATTTTTCCTTTTTGCACATAATATCATCTTATATATAGATAACATTAAAACATCACTAAAATTTTTAGAATAAATAAATTCAGTAAACAGGTAGCATACAAACACAATACAAAAATTAATAATTTTAAATAAACTATTCAAATAAAAGAAATCAAGAAAACAATCTTATTTATTTATTTGTTTAGTGGTACTGGGGCTCAAACTCAGGGCCTTTTGCTTGCTAGACAAGCATTCTACCACCCCCCAACAATCTTATTTATAATGGCTACTAAAAATCTAACATGCTTAAGTATATATTTAACTAATGAAGTGAAAGACTTATAAAGTTAAAATTATAAAACATTCATGGAAGCAATCGAAGGCAGCATAAATAAATGAAGAGATATCCCGTGCTCGTGGGTTTGAAGAATTAATATTGTTAAAATATCCGTACTTCCTAAAGCAATGTATATATTCAATACCATCTTTATAAAAATTCCAATGATTTTTCACAAAAATAGAAAAATATAGCCCTAAAATTCATATGGAACTGTAAAATAGCCAAATAGCTAAAAGAAACCTGTCATAAAAGAAAAGGCCAAGGCATCACACTATCCGAATCTACCACCATCTCATGTGAATTAAAACAGCATAATAAAGGCATCCAACAGATGCATAGATCAATGAAACACAGAACCTGGAAAAAATTCATACATATATGGTCAGTTGATTTTTGACAAAGATACCAGGAACACATGATAGGAAAACGGTGATCTCTTCAATAAATGGTATTGAGATAACTGGACGTCCATGTGCAAAATGAAATTAGGCCCCCATCATACACTATATGTGAAAATCAAATAAAAATGGATTAAAGACTTAAATATAAGATGTGAAAGTACAGAATTACTAGAAGAAAAAAACAAACAGTGGAAAACCACTTGATATTGGTTTGGACCAGTGTCTTTTTGGATATGTCTACCACACACAGGCCACAAAGACTAAAATAGACAAATACAGTTTCATTAGACTAAAGAGCTTCTGTACTGCAAACAAAACAATTATAGGAGTAAAGACATAACTTATGAAATGGAAGAGAAAGTTTGCCAACCATACATCTGAGAAGGAGATGATATCTAAGTATATAAGAAATTCAAACAATAGTAAAGAAATATCCTGGGCGAAGTACCTAGATAAACTTTGTTCAAAAGGAGACATACAAATGAATAATATGTATATGAAAAAATGTTCAACAGCACTCACATCAGGAAAATGCAGATTTTTACCTTTTACCATGTTTAGAGTGTCTATCATCAGAATGACAAAAGACAGCAAGTACTGACTAGTTCATGAAAAAGACACACTTGTATACTGTTGGTCGGTATATAAATTAGCATAGCCATCGCAGAGCATAGAAGTTAGGTTTCCCAAAAAATTAAAAAATGGTACTACTAAGTACCTAGTCAGCCAGCTATTAAGAAGGGATCCAAAAGACGTAAAATCAGTATCTCAAAAAGATATCCACACCTCCCTGTTCACTGTAGCATTAGTCCCGATAGCTGAAGTGTGGAGTCAACCTGTCCGTTAGCAGATGACTGGATAAAGAGAATTTGATACATAAACACAATGAAATACTTCTTAGCCTTTAAAAAAGAAGGGAATTCTGTCATCTGTGACAACATGGATGATAATAGAGGACATTATGTTAAGTGAAATAAATGAGGTGCAGAAAGACAAACTACTTGATCTCACTTGCATGTGGACTGTGAAATCGTAGAAATATAGAGTGAAATAGTGGTTACCAGAGACTGGGCAGCGGTGGGATTGGGGAGATGTGAATCAAAAGATACAACATTTCAGTGGGACAAGAGGAATAAGCCCCAGAGGTCTATCGTATAACATAGCGACCCTGGTTAATAACAAATACTGTACACTTCACAATTAATAATACTAGATTTTAAGCACTTTAACCGCAACAATACTATAATGTACATGTTGATCAGCTTCATGTAGCCATTTCTCAGTTCATATATATTTTAAATCGGCATACTGTATACCATAAATATATATAATGTATGTGTTAAACAGCTTGAGTTAGCCATCCCGCAGTTCATACATATATTAAATTGGCATGTTATATACAATAAAATATATGTATAATTTTTATTTGTCAATTAAGAAATAATTATCCAACAGTAAAAGCAAAATCCCCTGAACATGGTCAGTCAAGAAGCCTAATAAAAATGACCTCATACTATATAGTTCAACTTAAATGAAATGTCCAAAATAAACAAATATGTAGAGACAATAATCCAGCTGGTAATTACTCAGGGTAGAGGGTGTAGTGACACAGGAGTTATGGCTGATTTCTTTTTTGCGGGGGTTACATATACTGAAAATGGTTAGTGGTGATGGTTGCAAAACTTTCTGAATGTATTAAAAACAACCGAATTATATACATAAAACTGGGGAATTGTTTGATATGTGAAGTACATCTAGTTTTTAATTTGAAAATGAAAATTAAGACAAGACTAAAATCATCACTCAAGATGTAGACACTTATTAAACGCAAGACCTCCTCATTAGTTAAGCGACTCTCCATTTGAACATCAGCCTAGCAAGGCAGGGGAGATGCTCCCTAACATGCATGCCTGACGTGGAAGTCAGAGTCATCTCTCACTGCTTGATCTGTAGTAGCTGCAGGAGAGGCCCAACCTTCCGTTCCATGATGCATAGTCACCTGACTTAGGAGCATGCTTTTGATCATAGAAATCTATTGCTACCTTTTCCATGCTATAAAATATGACCTATTGTTACCTAAAAATAATAGCGACAATATAGTACCTATCTCCTATTCTAATATTTCTATTAGAATATTCTTTCATTTCAATAATGAGGAACTGATCATATTTTCAGGCAGAAATCGAAGAATTAAGTAGAAAAGTCTAAAGAAAGGATGAGATGATGCATTTAAAATACCTACAGTAGGTGCTGACAGATAGTACATACCGAGGAGGTGGTGGGCATTTGAAACTCTCTCGTGTGTCTCACACCAAAGGCTCAGTTCTCAACTATTGACAAAACAAATTCATACCCAGTACTCAGCTGAGATGTGCTTACAGTGCAGAACAAGCTCTAAATCTCAGGAGACTCTTGAGTAGCAAAAAGTCTTCCCACATTTTTACTTTGTTATTCCCAATATCTGGAATCCAGAAATTTTAACCTGAATTTCTAGATTAAATCTTAGTCTGATTTCTTATAATATGGCCACTTCATAATTCCAAGATGTGCATAGAGAATGCTGTGTATATTTTACTATGCCTTTAAGTGGCTAATCTGGATGTCAGTTTATTTTTCAAAGAAGCTAAATGTGATATACAGTGGCTTAACTGTTTTAAGTCAATTTGGATACATTTTATCATATTCATTTCTAGTGAGGGAAAGTTATAGGGAGATAGTAACCAAATGGATGTTTAAAATTTTTCAGTTTTGTAGTCTTTGAATACCTAACACGTTGCTGTTTTGACAATTCAGCAGTATGTGTTCCCCTACCCTTCCTTTTGCCTAAATTCCATGCTTCCTGGAGAACAGAGAACATAAGGAGATTAGGCTGTAGGCTTGGAGCATAAACTCATAATCACCTGCAGCATCCCGTAATTTCCCAAATGCAGGGAAAAGATATTCTTAAGTCATGTAATTATGATTTTATGTGATATCCTTCACATTGCCATTTGCGTAGATTGCAGTCCCCAGCTGCCTACCATTTGCTCCTAAAATTGAAATGTAAATGTAATTGGAGGCTAATGTGGGGTTATCATTGTTGCCACGCTGGCTATTAAATGTACACGCTATATGTATAAATAGCTGTTTTGAATTTAAGCATTGCTAGCAGGACCCAGTATCAAGAGTGAAGTGGCCTTAAGAATGGACTAAGAAATTAGGCAACTGTACAATTTATTTTGGAGCCTCAAAATATTGCTTATGATATATAAAGAATATATTCTGTGCAATACATTATCTGGTGACAGAGAGTGAAAAGGTCCCATGAGTGCAGTGCACATGGTATAATATCCCCCTAGTGTTGTTCTAGCAAGTTGTTCTCTGACTTTCCCTGAGGGGACTCCAGTGTATAAGCTGAGGAGCTGTGATTATTGTTCTCAGCAATAAACCCATCGGTTAATGACATATTCTGCAATGTTCCTTAATAACTCCTTGGAGGTTTGCTGTTAAGTACAAGTTGGTTTTCTGAAGACTTTTCTTCCAGTTTGCCTTTCTATAAGGTCATGATTCCTGAAACTCAAAACAAAACATAAAAAGATACAAATGATTTGATCATTTTATCAGACATTAATGTGCCTCTTTCTTTCGTGAAACCAATCAGTTAATTTGTTGTTTATTTATTGTTTATTAGCTTATTTGGAATCCTGATATGCTCTCTAATTTACATTATACTCTCTGAATATTATTTGAATACAGTAAAGCAAAACTATGACCTTCTAAAGACAAAATACTAAACAGATAGAGGAAGGCAGAGAATGTAAACCCTACCGGCAAATGAAAAATTCCCTCAAGTTCCAGATGTTAATACCAATTAACGTTCCAAGATAATGTCACTGATTGCGAGTGTCAGCTTTTCCACAGTTAATGGCTCCTTTTCTTATTTATATAATTACACCATTTTAAAACATTTCTTACATCTGCTATATCTATTTATCAAATATCATTTCTGTGAAATGGGTAGAAAGAAGACATTTGTCTCCATTTTGATGCACGAACTGATGGAAGACCACTGAGGTAAATGTTGGGCTAGTAACTCTGCCTCATCCAAGTAGCTTGCTGAAGACCCTGCCTGGTTCACCTTGCTGATTGCTCAGTGAGTAATACAGTGCCCCAGAGCACAGCCAGCGTTTCCCCCGTAACTAAAATACAGAAAGCTGGTGACACGCTCTCTTCACCTCCCTGTTCCTGTCCATTATTTTTCTTGTGCAGTGTAGCCAAGAAAATTAGTTCCTTCCACTTTTCTGAGTCCTTCATTTTTATCTTTTATCACTCTATAATCTTAATGCAGAGCTCACCACAGATCCTGACAATGGGGAATATAAAAGGACTTACTAGATGGTAATAGTGTATAATCATTATCTTTTCCTTCTAGATTTAAATGCTGACTTCAATTATAACGAGTGCCATTGTGATTAGTATTTTTTAACATTTATGACATGCTTCATATTTTTAAAACACCTGCAAGTTAGTCGGTAAATGGCCAGACATGCTCGTGAAGGTTGGCATTATTATTACCTACAGATTCTAGAGATGAAGCTCTGGCTTAATTGAGGAAACTTGCCAAGAGCAAGTGGCGCATTTGTAAGGGAATGCAGCCCCTCTGAGCCTATGACCAGGCAGGAGGCCCTGTGGCAAAGAAAGAAGTACTATTACGATAAAAGTCAGGTCTGAATGCAGAAAGCGCCTTAGTTCTCATTGTAACAGGGACACAACACCTATTTTCTGTCTTCTTTCATCTTTAACCGCATCTTTATCTAGAAGTCTTTTTTTTCATACTTAGTATAGGAGTCTCCAGGGTCCCTGTCCGACAAGAGTTTAAGACCAGGGTCACGCTGTAATGGAAAAGGGACAGGTGCACATCTGGCTCCCTCCTGCCGAGTTCTGTTAAGGACCACTCCTCCAGCCTTTCATTCTATTCATTTCTGTTCGGTGAGGGTGGGAGGTGCAGCCTTGATAGATGGAACTTCAAGGTTGAGAAGGATGGGAATGTCTGCCAAGGTCTGGCTGACTTTAGTACCTCCCTTGTCTCTAAATCGAAGCCCAAATCCTGGAGGTAGTCAGCGCCCCTACTAATAAATACCCTGACACCGTGGACATTCGGCTCCAAAGCCAGGAGAACGTTACTTAGAGATAAGGTTTCATTTGCTTTGTAATTAGTAAATTAACTCTATAAATGATTATTATAGTTCGATTTGAAGCTAAATATGTGCGGTTTCCTACAGTACTAGGGATGGCATAATAAGTAAGGTAGATGCAGCCTCAACAGCCACCCTACCTAGGCAATGACTTTTAAGATTTTAGAAAAGTAAAAATCGGAAAGTTAGAAAAATTTTAAAATGCATCCCTAAGACACAAGAGAATACTTTTTCTTACTTATGTAGAAGTCAGAAAGAATCTTTAGAATTTCAATGGCATCAACATATTTTCTTGTCAAAACTTTCTGCTAATTGGATTTGAGAGAATTGAACAGTTGATTAAACAGCATAAAGAACAATTTGAATCAAGAAAAAGTCCATTTTCCACCCTTCTAAGAGAGTGGTTTTCCTTCTTGCATGTAATCTAGTTTTAATTTCCACTCATGTATGTTATTATATGGACATGCCATTTATAGTATTTAGCATCATTTTGCATTTCACTGACTATTGTATTTTAGATAGTTCTATGCACTCTGAATTGATACCAACATTTACTTATTTTTCCTTGTGATCCCGCTAGAGTTCAAATCTTCAGTGTCCCCTGAAGTCTCTTGTATTAAAGGTTTGTTTCCAATCCTTAGCACTAAGGAGATGGCGAAGCTAACAGAGGTGGATCCCAGTGGGAGGAAGTTAGGCTCCTGGGCCATGTCCTGGAGCAGGGTTGTGGGACCCTAGCTTACTGTTCCTTCTGTGCTTTGTCTCCTGGCTAAGGGGTGAGTGGCCTTGCTCTGCTACGTGTTCTCACCATGATGTGCTGCCTCACCATCGACCTACAAGCAATATGGCCAACCAATTGTGGACAAAAACCTCTGACGCTATGAGGTGAAACACAGCTTTGTTCTTAATGAGTTGATTATCTCAGATACTTGCTTAGTAACGTGAAGCTAAACGACCCTGTTCCCATCTTATTTAAAAATTCCATTGGCTGCAGCATCTAACAAGTAGATGTGGGACAATGTGGTTATATGCATTGTAGAATGCAATACTTGAGAAAACAGATGTAAATGGTTAAAGTTTAATTCCCAGGTTGCTACCAATAAATGCACAGTATTGGCCAAGATACTTAATCTCCAATACCTCAATTTTCTCCTCTGTAAAATGTGGCTAATAAACCTGATTCACAGCATTGTGAGTACTCAAGTAGTTAGTTTATTAAAACTACATGAGGACCATCTATTATATGTAAACACTCTGTATACTGTGTAATTAATAAAAATAACCCACAACAATAGACACAGAATGATAGAATAGAAAGGTGAAATGAGAGAAGTCTTTAGTAGACAATACGACACTCTAGAACATTTTATACAATTATTTAAATAGCAAAACTTTATGGTCATCCTCATAATGTTTCAATGTTTTGTCTGTTGACATATCATTTATTGTGTCATGGTCTATTTTATATTATTTCATATTTTTAATATTGTATATGATTTTGAAATCTCCATTTCAAGGAGATGCCTTTCTAAATGCATTTTTTCATAACAAATAGCCAGAACTGGAAATACAAGTCAAAATTTATCAATGTATCAAGTACCAGAAGTATCTCCATAACAAAATGAATGACAGCCAGCTGTTACCACTTAATACCATCAAACACTAACTTAACAGGACTCAGCTTTCAAATTCATCACAGGAAGCAGGAAAATTAAGCACTGAAGGAAAAGTAACATGAATACAAAATAATATTAAATGTTTGGTACTTGGCAGATGATCTAACATTTGTACTCTGTGAACTTTTCCCAGAGGAAGTGAAGGTTTATAGCCACTAAAATCCTCCACAGAGATGTCGACAACAGTCTTATTCAGAATGGGTCAAACTTGGAAGTAACAGAGACGGCCTTCCACGGATATGGATACTTCAGAGCGGGCAAATGAAGCACAGTACATCTGGGCAGTGGAATATTATTTGGTGCTGAAAATGAAGTTTAAGCCACACACAAGAATGGAGGAAACTAAATGCGTGTTATTTCTGCAGGATGCCTACAGTAGGGGAGGTTGTGCATATATGGGGACATGAGACATGGGAAAATCTTCGTATATTCTTTTAAATTTTTCTATCTAAAACTGCCCAACATATTTAGAAATAATACATGATTAAGAAATGCCTATGCTTCAGAATATTTCACCATTATGAACTGTATGAATGAGCAGAGCTGGTGCCTCAGATATGATTAATTAAAAGAATTTAGGAATTTTCTTTCAAAGTCACTAATGTTAACTCCAAATCTCGGACTTCTAAAACCACTTCTAAAATTTGCGCACAGATACACAGCTTTGTATATACGTATACATACATCTGCATGCCACATTTTAAAAATTCATATACACGTATTAAAAAGCTTACTGACTGATTTACAGAAATACTAGAGAGTTGGAATACATTCAGATATGTATTGATTATAGGATATAAATAAAACACTACTCCAGGTGTTGGAATAGAAACAGTTATGGCTTATATGCAAAGTTTGGTTGCAAAAACAATGTGATGCGAAAGATGTATACTTAAGAATAGGAGTGGAGTTCAGCAATGATAGTAAAGGGCCAGGTAGCCCGAATGTTCCAGAGCCCCCACTTCAGAATACCTGGTGAAGGCCGTGTTTACAGGATGTAAAAGAGATGCATTTCAGCAATTACTTCCTCTATCCAGGAACTCACCTCTCCTACGGGGTGAGGCAATCTCATTTCTCTCTTGTTTTTCATACCACTTGCTGTATCATTATCTTATGACTTGGAGTACCTCGGTGGCTTTGTTCACGCAGTGGTGCAGCTCATTTGTAAATGACATTGTCAGGGCTATTAGTGCAGCTGTTTGCAGAATGTCGGAAAGCTGTCAAACTCAGCAGAGTCAAACTGTTTGCAGCAAACTGCAAATGAAACGTACTCATAAATGATTAAAGCCACTTCATAAGCGATCCTTACGAGGGAAAGGGAGATGTTGTCAGACCGAGTCTTCGTCTGTCTTCCACACCTGGGATGAAGCCCAAGGCAGGGGCTCCTGGTAGTCAGCTGGGGAGGCTGCTCTCCAAAGGAGGGGAGCTGGGTAGGAAGAGCCTTGTGGGTTAAGTACAATGCTGTCATATCAAGTGGGCTTATTCCTGCACCATGAAGCTCATTACAACAACTCCTTTTTAGTTATTTTTGATGACATACATAACAAAACATTAATAACCTGAAAATCAATATAAAGTAAGACAACAACAGCCAAACATACACTTGCACACAATCTGCACTTATTTGGAAGGAACTCAGCAACTTGAATATATATTGTCTTTATTGACAAAGTATCTAATTTTATTGAGAAGAGTATTACAGATATATTTGGTAAACTTTATCTTCAGTGTGACTATAAATAATAAAAGTTCAGAATCCCACACAGTAATAAATTCCACTGTTTTCATTTTATTTGGAGAAACCAATGGGCTTAGAAAAGGCAGTTACTCAAGATCACATTTAGTTTAATAAAAACAACTGGGTAGTTTGCGGTAAACTGATGACACACTCGCCCCAAAATTTTGATATACACTTCACTGTATGCAGAAAAATGAGATAAAGCAGTCTTAGAAGATGTATTTACCCAGTGTTCAAAGGGACAGATCCAAACCAAATCACATGGGCCTTTTTTAGTAGTTTTGTTCAGATCAAGTTTATATAGAATAAAATTTCATCAGATTCTTGTACAGAGTTGGAAAATTCTCCACTGTCATCTGCATAAAATCACTCATGCTACACTCTGGCCCCTGTCCATCACTCGTCTCATCTCTCACTATAGATTTGCCTTTTCTTAGATTTTCACACAGCTGGACAGACTTTGTTTTGGACTTCTCTCACTTAGCCTAATATTTTTGTGATTCATCCATGTTCGTACCAACTTTTCCTCACTAGGATAAGATTCCACCCACAATTTCTGGGAGGAGAAGTTGTTTCTGGCTCTAAGTTTCAGAAGATTCAGTCCATGGTCAGCGAGCTCCAGCACAGAGAGGTAGAAGGGTGTGGAGAGGCAAAGGTGGAGCAGAGCTGCTCGATGGCAGCCAGGAAGCAGAACACGGGGAAGACGGCCCGAGAAGAAAGGGGCCAGGTACAGTTTGCGAGGTCACGTCCTCATGACTCACTCCCTCTGACTAGACCCCGGCTCCTCACAGCCTACCTGGCTATGAGCTGGTCAGTGGGATAACTGGCTGAGGAGTTTGGTGCCCCACAGTCTTTCTGTAGGACCCTCCTGATCGGTCGCGCTGAAAGTGAAGATGAGCCATCACAGCTTTGGTGCATGTGTCAGTAGTGCTAGTCTGTTCCTGTGAGTTTGACATATTCTGCAATTAGCATTCATTCTAGTTTACCTTTTCAGAGTTCACGAATGATTATGTAGAAATCATGTAATACTGGGTGGCTCATGGTGGGCTCCTGTGTAGTGCTTGACGGTGTGCTAGTCCACGGCCTGATGATCTCTACCATTGTCTCTTGAGATTCTCTTCAGTCTCCACGGTGGATTTTTTAGTAAACACTGAAGCTCGTTGATATTAAAAAAAATTTAAGGTCTCGTAAGTACGTAAGCTAATTTTCCTATCAGAAGTACGTAAGTATAACTGGGGTGGTCAACTACAAAAGATTACATAGAGCGAATTGGAGTAACAGAAAAAGTTTGGCTTGGATGACATCAAAGTTTCATAGTTAATCATAAAATGGATAAAAACTGCTTCAACGGAAAACTGTGTAGTGTCTAAAACACAACTTCTGATCTATCTGTGGATATGGAGGCTTTTTGTTGTTTTGTGTTTTACAATGTGAGAAGTTGTAGGCAAAAGTTTAAAAGTCATACAACTCTTGAGTATAAACAGGTGAATTCTGTCCAGTGGACATCTAGTTGACATGCCCGCCACACCCTGGAGATTCCAGGATGGCCTCCAATTTTCACCTTTGATTCCTCATTCATTTTTTTAAATTTTTTTTTGTTTTTAATTTTTTATGTTTTTGGTGCTAAGGATCGAACTCAGGGTCTTGGGTTTGCGAGGCAAGCACTCCAACCACTGAGCTAAATCCCCAGCCCCTAGTCCTCATTTATAAACATGTCTATTCAATGGATTATCCTTTCTATTGGTCATATCATCTTACTGGTTCTCTTATTTTTGAGTAAAACTAAGTCTAAATCCTTTTTATTTTCATACCTATATGAGGATTGTGATTTTACATTTTCCAAGACATTATCTTTTAGCAGAAGGAATTAAATTCTGAACTTCTATGAATTCTGCACTTTTGCCAATGTACCATGGTGAGCTCATACACTCCTATGATATTTTGTTTCTGTCATTGTCAGTTCCCTTTATACATCAAAAATATGTTTATGATTTGAGCTCTGTTTCATCAAAGATATACCAATCTCCCAGGATTGATTTATCTTTTTGGAAACAGGGCAATTTCGTGAATGGCACATATGGACTTCAGGGACTTCATAGCTTTGTTTCATAAAGATAGGACTTCTCAAGTTGCAGCATTAACAGGAAGTGTGCAGCATTAAAGAAGATGGGGTCATATGAGACCATCTCCCATAAGACACGGTCCGAGGCCTTGCTAAGCCCTGAGTTTTGGCACTGCTGACATTGCTGGAGGCATATTAGCGGTAACATTTGCTGTTGAAAGAATTCAGTGAAAAACATGTCTGCCATTTTTTCTGCTCTGTTATCCATAGAGGTGAGATCTGGAGTTGATTTTCACAGGAAACAGTTTCTGAGACCAAATGCCTAAGTTTTGTGTCTTGGAATTACACATGAAGTGAAAGTGTTATAATGGAACTTGATATCGTTTGGTGTGGTGGACTTATTATTGTGGCCAACTTGAGCAAGAACGCCCAGCTGGACTGAGTTGCTGTGGTTCTGGGCGTAGAGGATCCACCTGAAGGTTATTGCTGACACAACATAAAGGAGAACGGGAGCAGAAGATGGGGCCTCAGGAGAAGCTCTGCTGTGGCTCGTTCTCCTGAAGGGAACTCGGCTATTCTTGTCTCAGAAGGAGCTCGGGGCCTTGCTGTTGTCAAGGATGGCTGCTGTTGCTTCAGGGGAGCTCTGGTCTTCATTTTTGATTAGAGCCTCATATCCCGGCTCCAGTGTGGATTTCTTCATCCTCTTAATGCAGACATAGATGTACGCCATACATTGCTGTGGGCTCCCAGCCCTTGATTGGATCTTTTGGGTCTCCTGTGCATAGACAGATGTTCTGCTCTCTTCCTATATTTGGCTTGTGTGTGTGAATGTTGTAACTTGTATTCGTCCTCTGTTAAATCTGCTCTCTTCCAAACCACTGACTCTAGAAAAGTAACTAAGACATCTGGGCTAACATCCATATTATGTCAGAATCTCTTTTATAAAGAGTTTTGCAGGTAATTACATTTGTTATGTCTACCTGTAATGAATGAAAGTCGCCATCATTTGAAAGCTTATTCTGTGCTCAGGAATTCTGTCTATCACAAGAGTAACTTGTACTAAGCAATAGCCTATGAATTTATAATGTACATCATTTACTAAGTATTTATTTGGGGCTAAGTGCTGTACTGAACATATACTTATCCTCTAATTCTTATACCTATTAGGTGGTATTTTCTCATATTACGGTGAGGTACACTCGTCCCTGGAGATAAGTAACTTGCTCAAAGACATAAAAGTTTGCCTTTCTTAAATGTTAAAGTTGGGATTCAAACCTGTGATTTAAGATTCCAAACTCTCCCTCAACTTTTATTTTTCCACTTGAAATCATGTAACAGCTCCAATTCTTCTTCCTGGAGGTGACATGCCAAGTCTGCAGTATTAGGTGATCAGTATTCCTTTTCTGTGGTGTTGTGACAGTAAGATGCCTACAATTGCGCAGTCTTGTGGATGAAATGATCCCTATCACAACCGCTGGAGTCTGCTCCAGTTCTACAAAGTCATTTAATCATGGGTCAGATATAGTGTTTTTTTCCTTCATCTTTTAGTGTATTGGACACTGTAGTTCTAAGAAGCAGAATCTACTCTAACAATTTGAAGCAACTATATGTAAATGAATATTTAGTTTGAAATATTAGCTAAATTTCAGAATTATTAAGAGGGTCAGAGTGTGAGGCTCTGACTCTCTGCAGCCCAGAAGAGCCCTCCAGTCCTACTAGGGCATTGCTGTCGCTGAGGCAAGCCCTGTGCCTCCCCTGGCACACCAGATCTCTCGCTGACGATGCTGGCATTTGAAGGCAGGAGTCTTCTTTCTGCTG
This sequence comes from Hystrix cristata, assembly GCA_004026905.1. Classification (NCBI taxonomy): domain Eukaryota; kingdom Metazoa; phylum Chordata; class Mammalia; order Rodentia; family Hystricidae; genus Hystrix; species Hystrix cristata. Next base: position 25,096 of record PVJO010014503.1, on the reverse strand, counting down.
CTCCCACAAAGTCTGACTTCTTCGCCACCGCTTTTAGCAATAGCCTATGATGCATTCACTGCGTTGTTTCTTCCATGTGAAATTAAATGCAGATACGGACAGGCACTGCTGAAGCCCAGTTCAGATATCTGAGAGCTAAGAGGAATGGGCTTGGTAAACAAACACATAGCTTCTGCTACTGGGAGGGAGTGTGGGGAGGATGTAATCACGCTCCAGAAGTTCTTCAGTTGTGGCGAGCATGCCCCACTAAGATGATGTATGATATCTGTGCACTAGGCAAAGTAAAGTGTGAAGAGACACAAATTCTATATGAGGGAAAGAATTATTTTCAAAGTCACTTGAAATATAGGTGTTTCTCTTTGTATTCTAAAATACACATGATTTCAAAGAAGCTTGTTCTTGGCTGTGACTAAAGTTTCTCATCAGTTGGAAGCTTGAGGATCACAGCTGGATATAGAAATCATTTCTCTCCTTCTTCATATGGAAACAGTCTGGCATTGGTACACCAAATTTAGCCCCTTCAGTTTTCCTATGGGCTGTTCCACAGCCATGTTGTTTTTTATTATTCTTTTTTATATGAAATTCCATAGAATGTATTGTACTACCTCATATACAGCATATTCTCTAGGAAGATATTTTAAAGGCATAAAAGAATAAGTTACTTATATTACCTTAGTGTATGCTATTCAGTTTTATATCTAAGTCTAGTTAATTTGGATCTTATGATGAAGTATTTTCTCATTTACTTCTTATATGGATGAGACACGTGTTCTCATTTAGAAATCTTGGAATGCAGAAACTCAGATTAATTTCCAATTTTTCAAAAGCTGCTCCTGATTAATCTAACTTGAAGTTACCACTCTCATTTCTCTGAATTTCTGAAGCAAGGATTATCTATGCCATTTATTTAGCCACTGGCAATATGGGACAGTGTAACTGTATAATAGGCTAGAAGAAGGACCATGCAGCTAAGGAGAAAAGATCAGTGTTGGGAATGTATAAGAGAGTCAAGATGTGGCTTTCTAATACATTTATGTATGCTATAGTATGAAGATCCTTTAATTAGCTTCATTTAAAAATATCCTTTGCTATTTTTTTCTATTTATATTCCCTATCTGTTTTGGAAATATTTTGTCAAGTTTCAGAAAAATGCTATTGGCATTGTGTTCAGCAGGTCAATTATTTTGAGAAGACTTTATGTTTATTTTCTTCAATGGAAAGCGTGTATTTATTGATCCTTTCCTATTCACATATAAATATGGTATATTCTCTTCCATGCACCTCTCCTTCAGCTACTGATGTCCTCCTACCTGGTCCACACCAAGCTTCTGGAAGGAGTTTACTGCACTCATTGTCATAAAAAAATTCCTTACGTCTTGTGCTGGAGTGAACATTCATCCCGTGTATCCCATGCATTGAGGCCCATTGTTTGTTTATCTAGCCAAGTAGTTTAACATTCATGCTGGATTTTTTTTTAACCAACTCACTAATGTAATTAGTAATGTAATCACACATAATGAATGCATTTTTCATCAACATAAGACAACATAGATCTTTCAGAACTCCATTTTGTGTTTACTTCATCTGACATACTTATGCTTGATAGTGAACGCGGTGGAAAGGTTGCACATCTACGTAGGTTTGTCCTGGAAAGGTAGAGTGCATTCAGTATTCTCAGAAGAAATGCATAAGGCAAGTCCACTGACCACTGCTTAGCTGCCAGAGAGGATGGGAGCAGCTCAAAAGTCCCATAGCAATGCAGCTGCCCACATCTCCTTCTTTCCATTTTGCTGCAAATTCTATCTCATTCTGGTCCTGGTAGGACCAGTCCATAAACCTGCAATGATAAAGAAATAATCCCTACATCTGAATCATGTGAGAAAATTACCTCATGGTTATTTTAGGCCTTTGGGCTCATCTCTTCTCTTGCTTCTGTAAACAGCAGAGATTAAGCATTTACCCAACTGCCCCCGGTAGCTATTTTTCAGTCTCTCCTCCCCTTCTGACTGTATTTTCCCTCAGATTCCTCCTCACCCTTCCCACAGGCCCAGCACAGCTCTATCCAAGGGTACGTTTTTCAGGTTTTAAAATACGAATAAATCTGTTGTGACTTTGGAAGACCGAGCAATGCTCATACATCTTAACATTTCTAAAAGGTCTCTGGTGTTGAAGTGGCTGAAAATGAGCAGGCTCTGAGGGTTTTAGCAACCAATTCTCTGCCTGAAGTCTGCAAGGCCTGACTTTGACAGTAAGAGCGTACGAGTCTGAATCCACAGGCCTGTGGAAGCTAGGTAATAAATTGCGTAGGTCCATCAGCACAACAAAACCAATGCACTGCCTAGTAAACACATATTTAAAGTATTTAATTGTGTAGTGTTGTAATACCCCCTTCATTCAAAAATGCAGTCATTACTTAATGAAAACTGTATGTCAAATCTTAACTCTGTTACCATTCAAACCCATCTTTGTCCCGCAGAAACTGCCATTATTAAAGGACCGGTTATATCTCTTTTGCTAAATTCCATATGTTATTAATTCTTATCCTTATCTTTCTTGACCTTTCTGGAGTATTCAGCAGTGTCCAGAATTAATTCAGTTCTGATATACACTCTTCTTTATAGTTTCCATTATACAATCCTTTGGTTTAATTTCTATTTCTCTGGATGACTTCATAGTGTCTGTGCTTAACTATTATGGAATTTTTTTAATCATTGTGAAAAGAAATAAAATTTATGACCTTATCCCTTTTAGGTGTATGATACAGCAGTATTAACTCTATGCTTTCTTTTGCTATTAGTTTCTATGCATTTAGCTATTCCAAGTTTCATTCCATTGTGGTCAGAAAAATGCTTGGTATAATTTCAGACTTAATAAATTTGTTAAGAATTATTCTGTGTGCAATAAATCAGACACACAAGTTTAAATATCACGTGGTTCCTCTTCTATGAGAAAGTCAAAATATAAATGAAGAGCAAAACAAAGTCGATGGTAAAGGGAGCAAGAATTGAAGTAGTGAGAGGTGGGAGGGAAAGGAGAATAAAGAATTAAAATATGTATATGTGCATATTCCCCATGATAAATGTAATAATCATCTACTGTAAATATGTACTAATAAAAATATTATTTTGTGGTCTAACATATGATCCACTCTGTGGAATATTCTATGTGTTATTGGGAAGGATGCATACTTTGATGCTGGTGTGTGTAATGCTCAGCATTATGTCTGGTTAAATTTAATTGGTCCATAATGTTTTTCACATCTTCCATTTCCTTGCTGATTTCTTTTCTGGTTCTTCTATCTATAATTGAATATGAGTGTTGACATTTTTCTCTGTTATTTATTAAGATCAGGCTTTCCCTTCAGATCACTTGGTATTTGCTTTATATATTTAGGTGCAACTGGGTGTATATATATTTTATTCACATGGCCAGTATTGGTTTTATATATATGTATATATGTATGTATGTGTATATATGTGTATATATGTATATATGTGTATATATATGTATATATCTATATATACGTATATATATGTGTGTAATTATCATAACATCTGGATGGATTGATGCTTTTATTATGATATCATTTCTTTATTTATTGTTTGTTACAGTTATTAACTTGAAGTCTACTTTGAGTGTTTAAATACAGACACACTGCTGTCCTTTGGTTGCCATTTGAATGGACTATGTGTTTCCATCTTTTCACTTTTAGCTTATGTGTTTCCTTATATTTAAAGCGAACCCATTGTAGATTGCACAATTTGGGCTTGTTTCCTTCTTTTTCTTTTTTATCCATTCAGATATCTTTGTCTTTTGATTGGAAAATTTAATTCATATACATCTTAAGTAATTGCTGATTGGGAAGGACTTAGTATTGCAATTCTTTGTATATTTATGTGTATTTATTTTGTCCCTTTTTCCTTTTTTTTTCTTGTCTTTGTGTTTCATTGATTTTTAACTGATAAACTACAATGCCCTTCTTTTTCCAGTTATGATGAGGATATATTTATGTCAGTAGATTTGATATGGATCACAAAACATCAATCTACAAAACCTCCACTCCTCTACATCTCCTCCGAGACTTAGATATCATTAATTTCACAAGTGCATCATTTTATACTTATAGTCTTTAACAGCTTTGTTATAGTTTTTTTTAATGCTTTCATGTTTTAAATCTGCAGCAGAATAAATTATAAAATGATTTATGTGCCACCACTATAGTATTACATGATTTTATATCTATCTATGATATATACAGATATATGTATATCATATATGTGTTATATATATTATATAACATATACATATATATATATAAAACATATATATGTTATGTATATATCTCCATCAGGGCATTATAATAATTAAAATATTTATACACCCAACACTGGACCACCTTAATATATAGATACAGACATATAGATATATATTATGGAGAGATTTATATTTTTACCTGCTTTTATGTTGTTGTCTACTGTCCTATCATTTTAACCTGAAGGACTCTTTTTAGTATTTTTTGTAAAGCAGAGTTGTGGTGATTTACTTCTTTAGTTTTAGCTTATCTGAGGTCTTCATATCTTCTTCATTTTGCAGAATAATTTCACTGAATAAAGTGTTTTGGTCGTGCGCACGCGCGCGTGTGTGTGTGTGTGTGTGTGTGTGTGTGTTCTAATGAACGTGGCTTCTTTGGGCATTTTGAATTTATCATCCCACCTCCTTTGAGCTATGATGTTTCTACTGAGTCATCCATTGATAATCTCCTGGGATCTCCCTTCTACATGATAAGTTGCTTATATCTTCCTGTCCTCAATCTTCTCTTTCAGCCTGTGGCTTTGACAGTGTGATTATGTGTCACAGTATGGTCTCTTATGTTAATTCTAGTTGGAAACCTTGCAGCTTCTTGAATTTGAATGTGAATTTCCTTTCACAGATTTGGTAAGCTTTGAGTCATTATTTCTTTAAAAAAAAAATCTGCTCTTTGACCCAGCTATCCCCTTAATCAGTATCTTCCCCAAAGAATTTAAGACATACTGCAGGAATACATGGAGACAAATATTTAAGCAGCACAATTCATAACAGGTAAATCCTGGAACAGCCTGTATATCCATCAACAGACAATCAGATAAAGAAAATGTGATATCTATACAGAGTGGAATATCACTTGGCTATAAAGAAGAGCAAATCTGAGACATTTGTAGGAAAATAGACGCAGCTGGAAAATATGATGTTGAGTGAAATAAGACAGATATATAGGCTTAAATACTGTATAGTGTCTCTCCTTTGAATAAGACAAAGTATAAACACATAGATGAATAGAAGATGGAACAAGCAGACAAGGGGATGAATCTCTTGCAAATGGGAAGTGGTCCAAGAGACTAAGTGTGAAGAGTGAGGGGAAGTGGGAGGAGAATTAAGTAAAGATATGCCATGTGTAGGAACCCAATAACCTCAGTGAATATAAATAATATATGCCATAAATATGAGCTAAAATGAATAATATCAATGAAAAATCTGCCCCCTTTTCTCTTTGTCCTTCTGAGACTTCCACAATGTGTTTATTTGTTTGAGCGAGAGGGTCTAATAAGCCTCAAGGTTTTCCCCACTTTTGCTTGTCCTTTCTTTTTTTTACCCTCATTTTTCCCCTCATTTCAAAAACAAGTCATTGTATGACTTGTTTTATGTATATTAATTATTTCTTCTGTTTTAACTAGTCTGCTATTTAGCCCTCCTAGTAAAATTTTCAGTGAAGTTATTGTATCCTCACATCCAGAATTTCTGTTTGCTTTTTGTTGCTATTGTGGTTTGTAGATATTTCACTTTTTTCTGTCATCATTTTCTTGGTTTGTTTAGTTGCCTTTTGGTGTTTCCTTACCAAGTTTTTTAAGAGGACTGGTTCAATTTTGTGTCACATAACTCATAGACTTTTATTTCTGTGGGGTCAGGGTGTGAAAATATTTTTCAGTCCTTTGATTGGGCCATGATTCCCTGTTTATTCATATGCTTTCTTAATTTGGGGAAGTGGTTTTGGCACTGGGAAAAACAGTCACTTTGTCTAGATCTTATAGATGAGTTTCATATAGACAACAGTTTTGCTAATCTGCCCAGCTGAATATTCTGAGGAGCTATCAAACCTTGTCTGGAGGTGCATATTCTCTGAGTTTATGTCTGTAATTCTTCAACTGGAGAGGTTTACCAGTTGCTAGTGCAGAATCTAACAATGTCTTGCTACCTCTAGTGACCATAGTACTGATGGTTCTCTGCTACTGAAACAGTTTGCTGAACTCTCCTCTGTTTTCTGTTGCCTCCAGGTATCCAAAATATGTCAACTCCTCTCAGTGCTCAAGGTAGATGAGATAGAAAGTAGTACCCCAGTTATTCTTTGGAAAGTACAGAAATTTAAACATACACTTCTTTCTTCTCTTTCCCTTTACAATTGAGAAACAACAAGGTGGGTATTGTCTCCCAACTGTGCCAAAGTCAGTGGCTCAGGAGTACAGGGGTTGAGGGTACACACAGTGGATTTTCCTTCCTGTTACACAGCAGCTTCTTTTCTTGTTTTTGTTTTTGTTTTTGTTTTGCACATGCCCTAGGTACTGTGACATTTTACCTGGTTTCTGTAGTCTGCACGGTCTTTTTTCACTATATATTGACAATAATATGATTGCTCTCTGGGAGAACAATGACCTTTGTTTCCTTCATCACTGCTATAAAAACCCTATTTTATACTGTGTTACATGTTACTATCATTATTACCATTGTTTTCTGAAGAAGTGATAAAAAAATACTAGAAAGTGGGTGGCTTGTAAAGAACAGAATTTTATTTCTCACATTTCTGCAAGTTGGGAAGTCATACACAAAGCCACTTGGTGTGTAGGGAAGGCCGACGCTTTATCCGCGATTGGTGCCTTGCCCTGTTGTCAGGCAAGATGAGGGGCAAATAAGCTCTCCTAGGTCTCTTTTATAAGGGCTTTCATCCTACTCATGAGAGATCCATTCATGTTCTGATCACCTCACAAAAGTTCTACTTTTTAATGTTACTGGAAAATTAGATTTTTTAAATATGAATGAGTACACAAACATTTAGACCAGAGCAACTGTCATTAGCTTAATCAATCATTATGATATTTTAATACATCTAATTTTCTAGACACTGCATTGAGAGCATCTAACACATTTCACTGATCTTTACAACCAAAGTTCAAAGTAGGTATCATAATTATTACCTCATTTTCTAATTGAGGCAATCTAGTAGAGAAATAGTAAATAATTTCAGTAAGGAGAAATAATAAATAATTTGAGCAAGGACAAACAGACAAGAAATTAAAGGCAAAATCTTCCCCCTAACTTGGGAAGGAAGACAGCAGCTCTGTGAAAATTATCTTTTATATCAACATAGACGTGGCAGACATACTTCACATTCCTGAGGCAGTCCTGGGTTCTTCAGGGGACTCTTATCAGAATGCTCTACGAATAGTGTGTTGGTAGATAGGAAAGATAGCTCCTCAAGGAGTAAATCTAGAGACATAAAAGCAGCATATCTTTCCAGACAGTGTCTCTATGGCTAAAGTTTTAATAATCTCCCATTCTCAGATCTCTTTTGTCAACTCTTTCGCTGCCCTCTACACCTCATTTCTTCACTGTCATAACCTCATAAATTTCACTGTGGAATATTTTATTTTTTCTCATTAAAGCCAAGTTTATTATCTCTATATAGATGTCCTTCACTCGGAAATAACATCTTTTGAATCTTCTGGGCAGAAGAAGTTGTTTCCTTTATGCTTTGCATTGCATCCTGTGGTGAAAGATAAAATTTTTCCAAGATCAACAAGGCTTTATTCTCATTTAATGTATTTGCATTTTAATATTCAGTGAGCAGGTAGATAGCAAGTTATTAAATGACGTTCAGTAAAGAATAGACATGTTAGAAGAAATAACTCAAGCTTTTTTTGTCTGCCCATTATATTAGTGGAACTGCAAGTAATGAGAGAGCATTTCCTCAGAATTTGCACACAGAACTTCCCATGGAGCAGTCGCGTCTCTCTTGTCTTTGGTCACCTGCAGCTTCTACCTCAATAATTACCTGAGGTTCCTTCTTGACCTAAAATCTTCCATTTCACATAATAATCTCATTAAGCTACACTCTTTTATAGGGGAACACTTACAGAGAAAAAAAAACTCTCATTATTGTGAATGTTAACTGATTTCATGGAAAAAATTTTGATATTTTATTTTAATAAAATACAAACAAAAATTCAACAAACAAAAATATCCTCAATTAAGAATGAGAATACTCGGAAACCTGAGTAGTGAAGACTCAGAGGACGCCATCTCGGCAGCCGTGAATGGTGCCTTGTGTACAATGCTTACAACAAGCTGGCATGAGAAGCAGTTTCTGCGTTTCCAGAGCCGATGAGAGACTCTTTCCTAGAAGAGGAACTTTGCCCTGCCCGTGGTCAGAACAAGTGAGAAACACTTACAAACACACATAAATTTAAAAACACATTGATTTATGATTTAATATACAATCCTGAAAAAATAAAAACAAAGCACAGTTCTACCTCTATTAGAATCATGAGAATGGAAGAAAAAGCAGTGAGAACCAAGAAACGCTTCCTCCTTTTGCACAATAAATTCTAAACTGAGTCTTAACATCTGAGAACAAGCATCCCAGCCCAAGGCGGTGACGAATCTGTCATCTTATGCTTCCGGTGCACAGTGACTGTTGGCTGGGGAGAGACAACAGGTGGGAGAGACCAGGATTCTCGAAATCGATGTGATGGCACCAATACTCATTCTTCTCTTCTTGTGGAAGCAGGAAGTTGCTACAGTTAGATAGTATTTTTGCTTAAGTACTTTACTGACTTCAAGACTTGGATTTCTAAGTAGACATATTTTAAAAACTTTTCATATTTTATCTCCTAACAGACCTGATTCATTCCTAAAACACCATCATTACTATTGTTTTTAACTCTTAAGTGATTCCAGCATTCAAAACTTAACACTTAAGGCGCAATTCTACTTTTCGATGCATCTTATACAATTTGTACCCTGCAGTACTCAAGAATTTTCTTTGCATGTTCTCAACTTTTCTGCTTCCAAGTGTGGATTTCACAGCTTAAAGGAACCACAAATAGACTGCAGTGTTCTCAACTGGGTTATGTTGGGAAAAGGCTCAGAACTTTACATCGATCCAAGAACAGGAGTTTCAGCACCGGGATCCAGCTGTTAACACAAGTTTGCCAGGTCTCAAGAGAAGAATTCTGTGCAGAATGAGATCCCAGAGGTACTGAGAATTCAAAAGGTACTTAACATGCTCTGCTGAGGCAAGGAACAGATGATAAAACCCCACAGGATCCATGAGAGTTGGTTAGAAAATCTGGTCCTATTGTAATAGCTCATTAAAACAAATCTGTTTGAGCCCTGGTTCTGCTTATGACGAAATGGCTTTGGGTATCCAAAGCCACCCAAATAATAAAGAAGGGCCATTTGAGGAGGAGGTAAACAGGCTGACTTTATAAACTGTAAATGTGCCATCTATATGTGAAATTTACTGAAAACTTTATGTCTGCTTTATGAAGTGCACAGTTGATACACTGTCCTTTGATCTCATAATGACCAGGTACAAAATTTTATTTCCACGCTAGAAGCTTCCTTCCATTCATTTAAGTGATTAATTCCTCTGATGGACTTTCAGATGACTGCCAGTGGGCATATTTTTCTCCATATTGGTGTTTGCTACATATATTTTGGTTACTTTATTCACAAAAGATTCACAAAATGATGATTTCACTTAGGTAAACCTTTCTGTAATTAACATCAGCTTCATTTTTAATGACTATAACATCATTGCAATTCTAGCCAGTACTCCAAATGCTTAGGTCTCCCACCTCCTGATTTCTACCGTCCTACATCTGAAAACTTATTTCCATGATTTTGTTCTCTGAGAATCTTATGTTACCTTTAACTCTCACTTATAGATTTTATTTTAACTCTGACATATTTTCCACCACGTGGAGGCATGTGACCAAACGACTCAACTGCTTTTTTCATTTTTACTCTCTCCTTTGTGTTATTATTTTCTTCTCATCTCACTTACATTCTAACATTAATATTTCTTCTCATAAACTCTTAACACCCTTGAATGAACCTTCTCCCTTTTATACACACACTTGTCACTTGTTAAAAATCAAACCCACTGAGTAATCCATCTTTACAGAAACTTCTTTGGGAGGGTGAATATAATATTATATAATATATTGTGACTATGTATATATAAAATATTATTTAATAAGATATTATGACCATGTATATATAATGTAGTGTATAATATATTATGTAATATACTATACTGTATAGTATACTAATATGTACAACTAATATTAACTTATTATGAAATATTTCATTATTGATACATATTACATACATATAAATTTACCTGGATTAATTTAAATTTGTAATAAAAATTTTAAATGTGTCTTTAATATTTCTTGATGCTGTCTTACATTTTTCTTGTTATGTCCATTGGCAATGGCCTGAAATGTTATTTTATTTATTCCTGTTTCTGTAGAGAATTATATAACTTCCTCCCTTCTCAGCATCAGGAGGTGCTTAATTATTAGGTCACTTGAAAAATACAAGTTATCAGATAAGTATGTGTTGCTTTTTCCATCGTCTATTGCATCAGCCTAGCTAAACACACATACATGCCCCCCCACACCTCTTCTTCATGCTTCAATAGTTCCATCTCTATGTCTGAGGCCAAAGTTTTCATTCAACTTGGGCTCCATAAGCTCTCACCCACTCAAAAATTTTTTCTACCTATAGTTTTTTTTTTTTTTTTTTTTTTGTGGTGCCGGGGATAGAACTCAGGGCCTTGTGCTTGCAAGGCAAGCACTCTAATCACTGAGCTAAATCCCCGGCCCTCTACCTATAGTTTTTCACATGCCTGTGTTAATAATCAACCCCTCTTTCCTTCTGATAGCTAAAAGGAAAATGTGCTAAAGAACATTCATTTCTGAGATCATAGAATTTCCCTTAAAATACCTCTTCATTAAAAAAAATTGTAATAGAAATTATGGGTACTTTCATAAGTATGATTGAATTCATAAAATAGTAAAAAAAAAAAAATCACCAGACACCTACAGAGAACAGAGATTAGGAAATCATTTTGACATATTGATACCAGTTATGGCTGCTTAGAGGTATTTGCTAATCTCAGTAACTTAGAAATATTAAGTTTGAGTAGATTTATGTAAATTTTCTAAAAAGACTCAATTTTAAGAAGTCTCTCACTTTTTTATTCCTATATGTATATATATTCTTAAAGAGGTATGTGTATGTTATTTATTAAATTAAGAATACACATATGTAAATTTAACTAAATAAAGTTAAAAATAGTGATAAACACCAAACAGAGATGGAGAATAAAGCCAGGGCTCTCAAAAGTCTTCACGCTCAATGACAAATAAGACTGTAAGAAAAAGTTGTGCTGTGGATATTCTCAGAGGATTTACACAGATATGTTGGGCTTCACGTGGGTGTGAAGTTTGAATTGAACCTAACTTCTACACAGCCAGCTGCAGTAAAATGCTCACAGACTGGTACTCCTTTAGGACTCCTGCAAAACAAAAGCAATCACACACACAAAAAAGTCTTATGGTATGCCAACGAAGTTGCCTGAAAATGAGTACACAATCCAAAACTATGAAACAAAAAGAAAATATATTGCTGGGCATGGCAGTGTATAGAAACACAGGTTTAAAAGAATCCAAGTAAGTGATAATACATATATTAAAAATGTTCCAAATAGTAAAGGAGGAAGTTTAAAATAAGATAGTGGACTAAAACAAAAAATGTGAGAAATTGAAATTACACTGCTGGATAGACAAAACAGCAGTTTAGACAATGTGAAGTAAGATTTTGTGAAAATAGGATACAATTAAGGAAATTATCTAGAATAAAAAATCAGAAAACAAACAGAATAAAAAAGTATAAAGAAAATAAATGATAAATATTGTAGCTAAAATAAGAAAGCATGAAGTAAGATCAACGTAGAGCAAAAAAAAAAAAAAGAGAGAGAAAATTAAAAGAAATAATGGAATGTAAAGTTAGTGTTTGGGCAACATTAAAGAATAAAAGAAGGAAAAATATTTCTCAATTTTAAAAACCATTAAAATAAAATTTTAAAAAATTAGAAAGACTTTATTTCAGAATAAACAAAACATGGATGCTGAAATACAATGTGGGGAATGAAACAATGATAAGTGATACAATTCAGTAATACTGAATCAGCCAAAGCGAAAACACAGACAGTTGACTGTGGAACAGAACCGAGATTGAGAGCATTCTTCTTGTCCACAAAAATGTTAAGCCACAAAACACAAAAATAATACTTTTTTTCAGTGTAGTAAGAAAATAACTGTAAAACTGAAATTCATTAATCGGCTTTATGAGCCTACAGAAATTTGTTAAAGCTATTCACATACCACACACACACACACACACACACACACACACACACACAGAGGACAGCAGCAGCAACAGCAGCAGTAGAAAAAGATCTTTCTTAAAGGAACTTCCTACAGTACGTATTCAGAAAAAAGAAAGCTAAGAAAGAAAAAGCTGTAGTCAGTGGTTTACTTTCGGCTTTATTATTGACAGAATCTCGCTGTGTTGTGTTAGTTAAGGACACCTTTTTTTTAATAATTGTATGGGGCACTTTGCACACAGTTATGCCATCACTCTTGCCACTTTCTGAGACAGTTCTGGAAATCCTCTTTCATGAGTGTTCTTAGGAGGTGTGACCAAAAATACAGTGAATTCTAGTGCCAGGTGCCACCCAACAGAAAGGAAGCCTTGAAAATATTAGTGTGTCCTCATCTACGTTATTCACGAGATCTGGCGCTGTGGGATTTCTGGTTCTTCAAAGTCAAAATGACCATGGAAATAAATGTTTTAATTTGATTCAGGACATTGAGACAATCACAACAGTGTGACTAAATACTGTGATGAAAGACAACTTCCAGAAAATGCAAGAATGATAGGATAAGTATGTTCAAAGTGAAGGGGAATAATTTGAAGGGGAATGATAACAATGTGTCTTTTACTGTGATAATTTAAAAAGCTTAAGCATTCATCATAGTCTTCAATCAGACCTCTTACGTCAGACATTGTGGACCCCAATACATCTGTGAATTGTAAAAAACTGCAACTTTCAGATATGGTAAGAAAATTGCCTGTAAATGACTATTTTTATAGTTCAAGCTCTAAATGTGCCATGTCTCCTGTGGTTATATAATTTAGTTTAATAGAATACTGCATTAATAAAGCCTTAGAAGCTACAAGGTGTATTGGCAACATCTTAGGGATCTTAGGGCTTTAAGAAGAACAAAATGTAGGACACTCAAGCTAGCTACATGCAATGCAGCAACCTGCTAAGATGTGGGGATGCTGGCAGTGTATCTGCGGGAGATGGATTGCAGGGGAGCACCCAGTCAGCAGCAAGGAGAACTGAACGCTCTTGGGTTGGCTACTTGCAAACCTCTTGCCAAAAAAAACAATCATGGAGGATATTTGCAGTTTCTGCAAAATTGTGGGCATTTCCATGAACAATTAGCAAGTTTTAAAGAAAAATCTATGAACAACTGAGGCCCTCAACTCTGAACCACAACTTCTCTGGGGTATAATGTACATGTTTTAAGATGTTTTAAAATCTCCAAATTGATTCTTATAATCCCAATTACAGATGAGTAAAACTAGATAAGCAAGTTAAAGTTCCCAAAGGAAGGTAATTGATAAAGAGTAGAACACACCTGGAGAGTACTCCACCTGCCCCATTCTAATACAGTCTTCTTCCTCCATCACACCCGTTTGTGCAAGGAGTGAGAAAAGTTCACATAAGTTTTTAGGAAGCGTGAGAGGCCACATCTTTGTGATTTTACTATGTATAGGACATTCACTACACAGTTACTGCACAAGAGAGGCGGAAATTTAGCTTCCTAGACACTTATGAGAATTTATGAAAAACAGCGCCAAAGCTCCCGTGGAACGTTCACCAAGACTGACCACACTGGACCATAAGGAGAAGAGCAAATTAAATCCATAGTAATAATAATAAGTTATGAGACTTAGAATAGAGATCAACAAAGGTGAAGGTAGGAATTCAACAGAGAAAACCAATGGGAAAAAAAGTTGGTTCTTTGAAAAGAACAATTAATTTGATAAACTTGTAGGAGACCAAGGAAAAAGACAGCTATAAATAACAGTTATACTATTATTTTTTCATTTCCAATAACAAAAGAGAATAGGAGACATCATTACAGATCCTGTGGACACTAAGAGGATAATAAATGAATACTGTGAATAATGCTGTGTCCATAAATTTAGTAACATAGACGAGATGGGCTCATTATTTTAAAGGCACAATTTGCCAAAGCACATACACACAAATGTACAATACAAATAAGGCTGTATCTATTAAAGAAGTTGAATCGATGTTTGTTAATCTTTCAAAACAGAAAGCACCAGGCCCAGAAGAGTTCACAGGTGAATTTCATCAATAATTTAACTGAGACTATAAAAAATGGAGAATACCATTTCTCCATAGTCTCTTTGAAAACATAGAAGTAGAGAAAATAGCTCCTAACTTACTTTGTTAGACCACCATCAACCTAAGACAAAAAGAAGCAAAAACATTACATGCAAACTAGAAACCAGTATTTCTACTGAACAAAAACTCTCAATGAAATATTAATAAATTCCAGTATTGTATAAAAAGAATTATACACCTTGACTAAGTGGAATTTACTCTAGGTATGCAGTACTGGTTCAATCATTTGAATATTATAATATAAAACATTACACTAACAGCTTACAAAGATAAGTCAGTGATTGCATCAGAGATATAGAAAAGATATTTGACAAAATCCAACATACATCCATGCTAAAATGAAAGGGAATTTCCTCAAGTTGATAAAGAATATCTACAAAAACCTTACAGCTAACATCATACTTAAAAGACAAGAAAATACAAGCTTTTGTACTAGTGTCACAAACAAGACAACAATGTCCCCTTGCAACACTCTTTGTCAGTATTATTCTGGAATCCTACCTAATGGAATAAGACAACATAAGGAAATTATATGTATAGGGATTTTCAAGGAAACAATAAAACTGTCTTTGTTCACAGATGGAACAATGATTTGTGTAGAAAATGCAAAAGAATTGCAAAATGTAATTTCTGGAACTAATAAGTGATGATAGCAAGGTGGTAAATGTACATAGTTAATATGCAAAACTCTTTCTCTATGCCAGCAGTGAAAAGTGGAATTTGAACTTGAAAGCATACAGCTGTTTACATTAGCACATCCTAAAAGCGAAACAGGCATAAATGTAAAAAAAATACATTCAATATGAGGCCAGCAACAAAACTCTTTGGAAAGAAATTAAAACAGAGCTAAATAAGTGGAGAGATAGTTACTACATGTTCTTGAACAAGATGACTCAATTTTGTCAAGATACTTGTTCTTTACTATTTGATCTATAGATGCAAAGCAAGTACATCAAAACCCAAGAGGTCACATTTGTGGATATCAGCCAGCTGGTCCTAATGTTTGTATAGAGAAGAACCAGCACGATATCAAAGAACTAAGTAAGACGATGGACACTACCTGAGTTAACACTAACAATGCAGCTATTACAATCAAAACACTTGGACACTGGTGAAAAAATACATCAGTGGAACAAAACAGAGATCCCAGACATAGACCCACGTAAACATCATCAACTGATCTTTGACAAAGAAGCAGATAGTTTTTTTCAACAATTAGTGCTAAAACCATTCAGCACTCATATACCAAAAATGTAGACTGCGTCTTATACCGTCCACTAGAATTGTTAAAACAAATTATAGACCCAAATGTAGATTGTGAAATTCCTAGAAGATAACATAGAAGAAAACCTAGACGACAATGGATGTGGAGATGACATTTTTAAGCAGTATCACTGCTTAGAAAGATAGCTGATTCATTTCTTTAAAAACTAAACATACTCCAGCAGTGATTCAGGATTCATACTCATTGGTATTTATCCATAATAGTTTAGAATCTGGTCTCATAAAATCTGCCCAAAGATCGATATTATCACAATAACAATACCTGCCACAACTTGGAAGTAATTAAGATTTCCATCAGGATGCAAATGTGTAAATAAAGCTCTGTGCACCCAGGCAGAGGAATATTACTTAGTGCTGAAAAGAAAAGAACTATCAAACCATGAAAAAACATGAAAACTATCAAACGTGAAAAAACAGTATGAAACTTAATGCATTTCACTTTGAAAAGAGAGCAGTCTGAAAAGCCTACATCAGTGGTTGCTTGGAAGTCGAAGGAAAGATAATAGGCGGGAAAGAGGATGTTAATGTACAATTATATAGAATCATACAGGGTATAGATACATCATGAATAAATGTCAGTATTTGTCTGTCCAAACCTAAGGAAAGAACACCAAGAATCAACCCTAATGTAAAGTGTGGACTTTAGGGGATAATGATTGACCACATAAGTTCAGCAAGTACAACAAATGAACGATTTTAGTGGAGGATGATAGCAATGTGGAGGCTACACGTGTGCGGAGAGGGGCACATGGGAAATCTCAATGCCTTTCTTTCAATTTTGCTGTGAACCTAAAATTTTTCAAAAAAGTCTTTTTTAGTGACAAAGCTAGTTTTATAATAACATGAAGCTATGATATAGCTTCCAGGCAATTTGTGATTTCTTGTGAATAATTAAGTACTATTTACACTTTAATTATTTTATAAATAGTAATGTTGATGTAAAAACATAAAGTATCATGCCCACATTAGTTATAGAGAAAATTTTTTAATTTTCATTATGGTACAAAATTACCTAACAGCAAATAATGTCCCTACTAATTTATTTTAAAACATCATAAGTTGCTTGATGACATTACCTTTCATTTTCTTTTGTATTTCCTTTAAAAATCATGGAACATCAACATTGTGTTCCTTAATGTTTTTAAACTTTCTGTTGTAGGGGATTGTGTATACACATCTCTTATTGTAAAATATTTGAATGACTTCAATTCTCACAACACTTAGGAGAAAAACTATTTTTTCCAGTTTCTTTGCCTTTGAGTGTCTCTCTGCTTTTTATTGTGACCTGTAGTCTTCCCTGTGCACATTTTTCACATTTGTTCTAAGTTCTCTACCCACCCAGGTCACAGATTTGCCTCAGATAGTCTCACCTGTCTTCAGAATCACTTTCTGCTTATTCTTATTGCCTAAACCACCCACCCTTTGCTTCCCTCCATTTGTTGTTTTCTTGAGACACTTCAAAGTCCAAATGGCAAGCTTCCTGTTTCCAGCACTGACACTGTTCTCAAGTATAGTGGGGAAATACCTAATGTTTTGAAGACTGCTATGCCATTTCTGTTCCTTGGGGTCTGTTTCTTACAACTGGCAAGTTTGCTTTGGGACTACAAAGAAGAAATGACAGCCCTGAGGCAATATGGGTGCTTTCTGACTGTAGAAATGGGCTCTGTACCCCAAACTCCCTAAACACAGCAGCTGCGTGTGCTGCCTGCCAAGGACTGTGCACCTGTGTGCCGAGTGGGGTGGCTGTGTAGCACTGGTGTCCCTAGACGTGAGAGCCATCTGGAGGGCCAAGTGAGTGCCAGGGAATTAGCAAATTTGGACACAAACCAACTTACTTAAAAGAAAGACCAAACTTTCTCAATTTTTCTTCTTTAGAAAGTGATAGGAAAACTACAGATTTGGAGTCCAATAAAGGTAAAAATTACCTTTGTACTTCTGAGAGCTCTGTTACCTTATTTTTAATTAACTTGCCTAATCTTACTGTCCTTAGCCATGAAATGTAAGAGAAATATATATAAATTTTTCCATTGTGTGTCCATCATACATAATGTTTCGTTTCTTTTGACATCACAATTTCTGGAGACTCAGGTCAATCCAGGTCTGGGAAAGCTAGTACTTTTCTTTATGCAAATAATTTCTGTATGTTCTGCTTTATTAGTGAATAGACCATAAAACCTCTCTCTTAAGTGAGGACCATGCTTGGTGACTTCTTACCATAAAGAACAGGAGAAAAAGTAAGGAGAAGTGTGACCCAGTGGAGAAATTGGCAAACACTGGAGTCAGTGAAAAGTTTTCTTGGTAGCCTGGACTTTAATATGATGTGCAGAAAATAGCACTCACTTTTGGTGTGTCATTCCTCAAAGCTCAGATCTCAGTCTAACCATGAGAGAAACATCAATGAGACTCAAACTGAAGAACATCCCACAAAATACTCCAAAATTACTGAGGATATCAAAAATCATTGGAAGTCCAAGTAATTTCCATGTTCTAGATTACCACAAGCCTGGTCTTTAGATGAGATTCTGGACAGATAAAGGACGTTATATAAAAACTAAGGAGGGGCTGGGGATTTAGCTCAGTGGTTAGAGGGCTTGCTTCGCAAGTGCAAGGCCCTGAGTTCCATCCCCAGCACCAAAAACAACAATGACAAAAATCCAAAAGAAATCCAAAAAAGTTATGAACTATAGTAACTCATAATGTATCAGTATCAGTCATTAATCTTGACACATGAGCCATTGTAATGAGTTTTCAACGATAAGAAACACTCACATATTATGTATAAGAATTTTCTATACTACTTTTTGCAACTGTTCTATAAGTTAAAAGCTAGTAGGAAATCAGAAGTTTGTTTTAAAATTCAAAAGGGATTAAAAATTCTTAAAGAAAAACCTAAATAAACAGAATAGAAGGGAAAAATGCACAGAAAGTTTTTGTAGATAGGGAGGGGAAAAAGAGTTAAAAGGAAGGGAGGGAAATAGGAAAAAAGAATTAAGACATTATTATGTTCAGGTACAAATTCCCTATGATGAATGTGATTGTTGTATATGACAAATACATACCAATAAAAAACTCAATTACATATGTATTCACACTAATGAAATTGTTGTGTGTGGTGTATCCATTTCTATTTTAACTGTCTCTTCTTGAACCATAAGGAAAAAGTACATTCATAAAAATTAACTATACACAATAATTTTATCTAAAGATTCTTCAGTAAAAGGCTTGCAAACTTGAAACACTTTTCAAAGAGTATTAATTACCAGAATTTGCTTTTAGTTAAACCTGATTTTATTTAGGGCATAGTCTGTACTTCTGTTTGGGAATATAAAAATCTAGCAATTCTTTGCTTGTGTTCTCAGTTGAGTTTGGATTTTGCATTATGCAAACTTCAATGAGCTTCTTACATTAAGGGGTAATGGGAGTCATCAAATCATGACAGGTAATTTATACTTGATGAATTTATCCTCATAAAATTTTCTAACCAAAAAACTAAATAAATAAACCCGTGCAATATTATCTAACCAAATGTGTACAAGATCCGAATAATGTAGGTTAAGAAAGGTCTTTGAGTCAACTGAATTCTGGGTATAGGAATTTTGTGAGAGATGCAAAGGATACGATTTGTCTAATTTTGTCCAATGTGCTAATATTTCCTTTGTGGACTTGTCAGAGGAGACTGAAGTACTATGAAATAAAGTTTACTTTCCTCCTTACTAGGTCCACATTTGGATCAAATCAGAGTTACCTTGTCTGAGTCAAAGATATGTGTACCATAATTCTAGTCTCTGTCCATTGAGATGGACAAGTAGAAGGAGGCTTAAGAATCAGAAATATCTAGATTTAAGGCCTAATTCCAATATCTAAATAGCGTAGGCTATTTGTCCAACTTTAAAAAAAGGCTCATTTTACTCTTTACTCTTTTTTCATTAACAACTACATGATGCAGAGGTTCCTAGAAATTGTGACACAAATATTAATACCCTTCCTTACTGTTTCCATTTACATGTACTCTTATTTTCAAGACAAAAACCCAAAAACCAAAATTGCAGTCAAAGTTATCATATAAAATATATTCTACTTAATATTTACCAGTTTTTATCTATTTTATCCAGATTTCCTACCTAAGGATATTTTTCACAATTGGACATGTGCTGAATTATGTTTTTAATCTCTTGTACCTTCAGTTAAAAGTACTACTCTGTATTTACGTTTCTAGGCTGTGCTGTTACATGAAACAAAACTGACAGAATTTGAAATGAATGCATTCATTAATATGATATTAATAAGGAGATAGACACTTTTCAGTAACCTATAAGTTAATAAATCCCACACGTTTGGCTAGAAACTATTCTATTTAATTTAATTTCAAATTTCTGACAGCTAGGAAATGACAGTTAATCCTCAAAAAGGTCTAATCTGACAGAAATTCAATAGTATCGCTTCATGATATTATTTGTTAAGCCACACTTTTTTTTATTTAGATAAAAATATTCCATTTACTTCAAGATGACATAACTAAAATATTCTGCATACATTTCTCTTGGGGTGGACAGGTCATTCTGAACGCATAAGAAGCTTAAATTCTGCAATATCTGAAAAGGAAAACTGTTTTATGATTTGTGGACAATTAGACAATCAGTCCTACATTTTTTCTTGCAGTGTTGCAGCACACTTGATACAGTTTAATGAAGAAAACTTGATAATTTAGCAGGAATAGAGGTAAAACAGAATACGCAGGAAATTTAGACATAATAAATCCTTTCAGAAGGATTATTATCTTCACAGACAAGGACGTTAACCTTCATATGCCTTGGCTTCACTCATTGGATCCCTCCTTTCTGTCTGTCTGGAATTTGAAAGTAGTTGGGGATCATTAGAAGGCAGTTTACAGAGGACTTACTAAGGTAACATTAGTGAGGGCAGAAAGTGGAGAGGTTTGCAGATCCAGAAATTGAAAATCTAAATTCTGGAAAGAGAGCCTATTGAATGGTGAAGAGGTTTGGACCCATCTGTAGTAGTTATGTTAGATTTGGAGGTGGACTGTGAGCTGCTGCCCTGTTAGAAAATGTAGTTCATGGCAATCGTAAACCCAGCTGAGGTAGGAATAGGGCATGGCTAAGGCCGGTTGGCAAGGGAATGTGACCTGGAGGAGTTGCCTGGACCTGACATCAGCCAGAGGTGCCAATTTCAAACACCACCCCTCTCATGTGGATAAATAGAAGCAATGCCACTGGAAGCAAGGCCTTTTTCTCTTCTTTTCTACAGCACCACCAGGGAAGGAGCTCTCCCTTTTCCCTCCTGTGGAAGATGGTGTCTCTGTACCCAGAGCCACAGCTATCATGCCTTTCTCCTGATAACCCCTACTGTTTCTTTTAAGCCCAGTACATATTTTGCTGTTTCTATTGTTATGCTCAACTTTCCTTGTCTTCTTTTCTCTATAATTTTAAATAAAACTTCAGAACTACTTTTTGCCCCCCTCGTTCAATTCTTTGCTCGAGGAGGGGAAGAACCCAGGAATATCAGAACTTACCTGATAACACAACTACAGTAAAGAATTAAAGAAACCAAGTTAAAACTAAAAAAAGATGATTTATTTAAAGATGGTGAAAAAGGGATGAAAGAGATAATAGTTACTTGATGAGTAAAGAGCATTCAAAAGCAAAATACTGTGGACCCTTCTCCGTAGTCCCTTTTTATCAGGTTTTTTCCTTGTGTTGTCCCTTGAAATCTGATTGGCTCTTGGGCTTGTCTGTCACCCTTGCCTCGATTTCTCTTAGCTCTGTGAATTTTCTTTGTCTTTTGGCAGAGGGTAAGATTATGGATGGGTGCCTTAGGGCCAGGTTGTGTAGATGTAAAGACCAAATATAAGGGCAGTTTGTGATTTTCATGTTAATCACACTACCTGGGGCCTTTCGTGAACTGGTTCCTTTGCTTTTGTCTCTTAACTGTTGCAATCTAGCTGCCTTTATGTTTCTAACTATTGGATTACAGTATTCTTTGCCTTTCAGAGTCTGGATGTAGAGGTCAAAATTGTCTATTAACTTTTAATAATATCCAATGAGGTCTTTACCCTACATTCTCCCTACCTATGGGGAACTCTATCCCTACAGTAACTTTTCTAGAGTCAGTAGTTTGCAAGAGACGAGATTTAATACAGTTACAAATTACAACATTCACACACACAAGCCAAATGCAGGAAGAGTTCAGAACATCCACCTATTCACTGGAGACACAAAAGATCCAATCAAGGGCTGGGAGCCCACGGCAATATCCCATGTACATCTGTGTCTGCACTAAAAGGCTGAACAAATCTATACTGCAACTGGGATACAATGCTTGCAGCAGGGATGAAGACCAGACCTCTCCTGAAAGTGAATAGCAGCCATCCCCCATGACAGCAAGGCCCTGAGCTCTTTCTGTAATGAGAAGAGCAGAGTCCCCTTCGGGAGAACAAGCTGCAACAGAGCTTCTCCTGGGAATAGCAGACTGCTTTCTTTTGCTCCTATTCTCCTTTATGTAGGGACGGCGTCCCCATAGGTAGAGAGAAGGTAGGATAAAGGCCTCATTAGACATTATTAAAAAATAATAGACAGTTTTGACCTCTACAACGAGACTCTGAAGGGCAGAGACAGCTATATTCCAATAGTTAGAAACATAAAGGGAGCTAGATTTCAACAGTTAAAGGGACAAACGCAAAGGAACTAGTCCTGGGAAGGCCCCAGGTAGTGTGATTAACATAAAGATCACACATTCTCCTTTTATTTGATCCTTGCATCTATATAACTTGGCCCTAAGGCATCTGCCTCTAATCTTACCTTCTACCAAGACAAAGGTCACAGGGCTAAGAGAAATCCGGGCAGAGGTGACAGACAAACCCAAGAGCCAATCTAATTCCAATGGCCAACACAAGGAAAATCCCAATAAAAAGGTACCACAATGAAGGGTGACGAGTATTTCACTTTTGAATGCTCCCTACTTTTCAAGTAGTTATCTATCTTCTCTCTCTTCCCCCCTTTTCACGACTTTTAAATAAATTGTCTTCTCTTAGTTTAAACTTGGTTTCTTTAATTCTTTACTGTAGCGGGGTTTACGATTGCCAGGAAGTGTATTTTCTAGTGGGTCAGCAGCTCACAGTCCACCTCTGGACATAACGTTTATGTTGTGTCAGCAACAATCCTCTGGTGGATCCTATGTGCCCAGAACCCCACCAACTCAGTCCAGGTGGGTGTTCCTGTTCAAATTGACTATATCAGTTCACCACGCCATCTTTAGATTGCACGTTCCAAAAACAGATCACTTGAGTTTGACTTGTAGCTCTGTCACCGATTAGACATGTGAACTTGAGGATATTATGATTATTATTATTCTCGTATTGTGATAGGTAATAATACTAAAAATTGATGAACAAATTCACCTGCTTAAAAAGTTTTGATTTAATTTCTTAAAAATTTATTCTCAGTAAGTATCTTCTTATAGTGCAACTATATTAAGCCATATAATTTCTTTAGAAGAATGAACAAAGAACTTTACTTTAAACCAAATTAAATTGTCAAAAAATAATATAATTAATGAGTCAAGAGGTGCATGGCTGTAATCTCAGCTACTTGGGAGGCTGAAACCAGTGGATCTGAAATTTGCAGTCGGTCTGGTGAAAGGAGCTAGATCTTATTTTTTTACAAAAGTAATTAGTGAACGCAGATAAAAACTTTTACCTTTACTTTCCTTTTCTTTGGATTAAATCTCAAAAGTCCAAAAGGTTAAATTCATGATCTCTCATCGACATGAACCCCTTATAAGACAAAACTATGTATTCGAGACTTAGGTTGCTACCCCAGCCTGGCCACATCCCCCAGCTGTAGTCACCTCAGGTCCCAGATAGATTCTGATGAATAACTACAATTTCTCATTGTACAAAGAGAAATACTGGACTAAGTGTTGGCATGGTGTACACTTGACTATGTGTGGAGTGTGTGCTGTGTGCAATGGAGAATAGGACTAGAATCAGCTGCTGTGACGGAGGATGGCTAGCACCAGATCAAGCATGATCGAAGCTCTGCATTCTACTTAACATCCTGATTTTGTGAGACCTAGCTGTTCCCAGAGCTAGGTCAAGTACAGCCTTACTGAAACTGAGAGGATAAAGTGTAGGAAATGTAATAACCTATTGATTAAGATAATATTAATAATAATAATAATTCAAGCCAACCATACTACAGGAGAGACTGAATTAATTGTACATTGTTTCTATAGTAAATATTGCAAAATTGCACTGCCCTTCCCTTATTCATAGGGATTATATTCCCAGAACACCAGTGAATACCTGAAATTGTAGATAATACCAACCCACCAACCCTATGAAAACAATTTTGCATATATACATGTATATTCATCTAATATGCTAGAGTGTAATTCATAAATTAGGCATGATAATAGATTAATAATTAAAAATTATTATCACAAGAAAAGGTATTAAAAGTTATTTGATCATGGTTTCTCTCTCTCTCAAACTATCTTCTTCTTGTATTCATCATTCATCCTGTGATGGTGCTATTACCTAGGTGATAAAATGAAGCAAGGTGTATGACATAGGAATTGTGATGTGGCATTAGGTGCCTAATTAAAGTTTACCTGAACACAAGCACTGTGATCCCATGAGGGCTGATCTGACAGCCAAGATGGTTACTAAGTGACTTATGGATGGTAGAATATAGGGTGGGACGATTCATGTCCCAGGAGGGCACAAGACAGAGTGGGTTGATATGAGATTTTATGATGCAAATGAGAACATTATACAGTTTTAGACTTATAGATTTTCTTTTTCTGGAAATTTCTGTTTAATATTCTCAGGCCACATGTGACCACAAATATTGCAGAGTAAAGTTGTGGAGTGGGAAGTGGGGAGAAGCCTACTGGATTGTTATCTGTAGAGATTTAAAAATATGTAACCTGGAATTTATTTTCCTAGGAAAATGGAAAGACTTTCTTCCAACAAAGATCAACTGAAATCATAGGAAAATATGTTTTAAAGAAGTAAACGATAAAACATTAGTCTCTGGAAGATGGACAGAAGGTGGCATACTGCACAGAAACTCAGAAATGACACAACAGTGAGATTCCTGGGTTTGCTCTTTGTACAATCATCCCAGAACCAGCTTGCACACATCAGACCATTTCTTGGCCTCTTTAACCATTCAGGCCACTCCT
>PVJO010014502.1:0-48042 GCA_004026905.1 Hystrix cristata | reverse complement strand
AAATTAGCTTAATTCTATATTGGAAGTATAATACATTTTGGCGGGCTTGCTGGGGATCGAACTCAGGACCTCCTGCTCGCTGGGCAGGTGCTCTACCACTGAGCTAAATCCCCAACACAGGTCATTCTTACACTTCAATTTAAAAAAAATTTTTTAAGGAGCCAGCTGTGGTGGCACACGCTTGTAATCCCAGCACTTGGGAGGCTGAGGCAGGAGGATCGCTGCAAGTTCAAGGCCAGACTGGGCTACGTAGCGAGTTCAAGACAGCCTGAACTACGTAGTGAGATCTTGTCTCAAGCCCCTCTCCCCTAATTTTTTTTTTTCTTTTGCTAATACTGAACCATATAAACTTTCATAAACTTTTTGTTTTGCTAATACGAGGGATCAAACCCAGGGCCTTTGCACTGAGCTATATCCCTCACTCTTAAATTTTAGTTTCAGGGCTGGGGATTTAGCTCAGTGGTTAGAGTGCTTGCCTTGCAAGCACAAGGCCCTGAGTTCAATTCCCCAGCACCGAAAAAAAAAAAAAAATTTTAGTTTCAGACAGGGTCTCACTGAGCTGGCCAAGCTAGGCTTGAATTTGCAGTCCTCCTGCCTCAGCCTCCCGGAGTGCTAGGATTACAGATGTGTACCACCACACTGATTGTTTTCTTGAGACTAGGTTTCACTGTGTATCCCGGGCTGGCCTTGAACTTGTGATTGCACTGCTTCAGCCACCAAAGTGCTGGGATTGTAGAAATGTTTCACCATTCCTGGCTGATCATAAAAAATTTTAAAACAACTTCAACAACAAATGTCTTCCCATTCCGGTCAGAAAACAGTTTATTTTCAGATTTAAAAGCTTGCTATGAAATTCTGTTCATTTGAATTGATTTTTGTCTTTGATGAAACTTACAGGTTTTACTCTAAGACAAATCAGTGTGAGACTTTAAGATATTCCCAGAGTAACACATACATCAGCGCTGATAGGCGTTAGGCTGTTAGTTTTATGTGTCCAGGAGGAGCCAGTTTTGAGCTGAGAATAATAGTGGAACAGAATTGAAAATGCACCCGCAAAAAGACTTGTACAAGGATGTTCCCAGCAGCCTTACATACACTAGCCCCTAGCGGAAAGCAGCCCACTTACCTGCCCATAAAGTAGAATACCAGCCAGCAAAGAAAAAGGCTATCAATCCACTAGGTGAGTAGCCAGAACTCTATGTTTGGTGAAAGGGGCTTTGGTTATAAAAATTGGTGGTGGAAGAATAAAACAGTATAGAGAATATTTTCTGAAGTAATGGAAATATTTACATATTTTTATTTTTGGTGGAGGCTACGAGGGTGTATTTACTTGTGACAATACAGCCTACTATTTAAGATACTTTACTATATGTTATAACTCAATTTTTTTAGCATAGAAATCATTAAAGTTCAGACAAAAGAAAGTTGTATTGTTAATGTGTAAATAATAAAGATTATGACTGACAAATTACAGAATTTTGTTTTAGAAACCTTTTTTGAGAATTTGAGAAAATACTATTACTGTTAAATTACAAAAGTTTTGTTTCTTCCTAGTTAGTCCACCTATATTTAAAAGTATAATTGAGAATTATTCGACCTCTGTGGTTCTCATTTGACCATTTGTGGGTCTCGTCTAAACATTTTCTCCTCGCAGCTCTTCAACAGCGTGGAGCTCCAGTCACCGAGCATTTAGTGAGCCCCCGCCGTCTGTGGCCTGGCCATGTTCTGCATACTAGGACATGGCTTTATTCACAGTGGGATCAAGGATTTTTGGGGTTGGGGATATAGCTCAAGTGGTAGAGTGCTTGCCTAGGAAGCTCAAGGCCATGAGTTTGATCCCCAGCACCAAAAAAAAAAAAAAGGATTTTTGAATTGATCATTTTATTTTATTGGCCCTTTAATCTTGAGTTTATATTTGAAGTAGTAATAGTAAAGCCATTCAATGATGGTTTATTTCTATCTTTTCTACAGTTGAGAAGTAGATTCCATGTCTGCCTTAGCTATAAACAATACATTAAAAATGTTACAAGTGGCAACCAAGTTATCAATTTTATAGTTATGGTTTTGCTATATGTAACTTTTTGCAAATTTGAAAAGGAAAACAAACTCCTAGTTTCTTAGAACTTTTCACTGAGATCCAAGTGTGTCTGTGTGTACTTTAAAAATCTTTTTTTGGCAATACTGGATATGAACCCCAGGACTTTTATGTATGCTAGACAAGTGCTCTACCACTAAGCTACACCCTCTACCCTAAATATGCCAATTACTAAAACACAGCATCCTCCTCCCCCTGGGGTGTAGCTCAGGGGTGCAGTATGTGTTTAGTGTGTGTGAGGCCCTGGGTTCGATCCTCACCATCCCCAAGCTGTTATTTATACACTGGATCAGGAATAGGGTGTCATAGCTAGCCAATGTCCTGTATAAAACTTAATTCTATGTCTTTAAGGAGATACTTTCTCCCCCTCCTTTTTAATTTGTGTGTTTTTTGTTTGTTTGTTTGCTTTTTTGAGACAGGGTCTCTAAGCAGTTCAGGCTGCCCTCAAACTCACTGTCTATGTAGGCAAGGCTGGCCTTGAACTTCTAGTGATGGTCTTGACTCAGCCTCCCAAGTGCTGGGATTATATGCATGTGCCACCACGCCTGGCTTTATGTGTGTTTTGAGACAAGGTCTCCCTTTGTATTTCACACTGGCCTTGAATTCACTTTGTAGCATAGGTTGGCCTTGAACTCTCTGTGACCCTCCTGTCTCAGCCTCCCAAATGCTGGGATTACACTGATTTTTAAAAAAAAATTAGAAACGGGTGTTTTTTTCCCCTTCAGATTAAAACGAAGTCATTACAGAGGAAGAAAGTGTGTAAGAAATTAAAGATTTTAATTAGGAGGAATGATGTAAGGAAAGTCAACCCTTTGACAGTCTAGTGAGTAAACAAAATGCTGCCTGACTCTGTACTTTGTAGATAGACTGAATGTTGAGATCAGCTAATTCCATCTGTCTGACTTAATTATAGTCAGAAATGCATCTTTGTCCAACCTCTAATCTTCTCTCAAGTTTTCATCTTCTAATACTGGCTTGTCTACTACAAACCCTTGATATTTCTCGTAGAGGCATCTTCTTGCCAGGAGTAATGCTAGCCCTGAGGAAACCACTTCCCCTGTAATTCTCTGCATGGCGTCTTTTCTTTTTTTCCTTTTTGAGACAGGGTCTCACTTTGTAGTTCATGCTGGCTTTGAACTTGCAGTGATCCTGCCTCAGCCTCCCGAGTGCTGGGATTCCAGACCTGCGCCACCACGCTTGGCTTGCATGGGTATTTTTTTATTTCTCATGTCTTTCTCAGATGGAGGGAGCAGGGGGAATTGGTATCTTTCTGCTCTGCTCAGCTCCTTCGCAGAACTTGTTGCACCCTTTCCGAGAAAGCTCTACTCCACGTGAAGCCTCTGTAGTCCCTGTGACGGTATTTCCCGCCCTTCACTTTTTGTTATCTTTGGACTTTTAGTGTCTCCCCGCTGCATCCTTTAAGGATGTCGACACTGCTTCTTCTCTCCCCTTTATCTCTGTGCTTTGGTGGGGGGGGTCATTTTGTTTTTATCAGAGATTTTCATCCATCCATAGGATGAAATTAGAAATCTAGGAATTATAAAGGAGCTTCACTTCTTTTATACCATGCTCCATAATGCATCAGCCACCAGAGTCTTGATTTTACTACTTGGGTTGGTGGTTCTTAGCTACGGGGTGAAGGGAATTGATCAAGACCGTCTCTGAGATCTTCTCTGGATCCTGCTGAGACATCTGGGCTATTCTCAGGAAATGCATGCGTGCATTATTCTGGGCAGTTTTAGGGAATCACAACAGAGACGATTTCTCACATTTGTTCTTCCTTCTCTGATATAGGGGCCACTGCCTTACTTTCAGTGGGAATTGTTTTCTTCTGGTCTTTTACTGTGTTTCCAGTAGGCTGTTCCACCTCTTCTGTTGCCAGCTCTCTCCTCTTCTGTGTGGCCCTCTAATCTGTCTTCCTTAGGATACCAGCTTGATTTGGTCAGTAAGTAATTTTCTGGGGAGATTAATGTTTGGATATTTCTTTTTTTTTTTTTGGTTCTGGGGATTGAACTCAGGGCCTTGCGCTTACGAGGCAAACACTGAGCTAAATCCCCAGCCCAATGTTTGGATATTTCACTGGTTTGCTGTGATATGCATGGTGGATTCCTTCCGACCTGTTGCATGTCAGAACATTTCATCATGGGGCACCTGCTTGCCTCTGCACTCCCCTCTTCTCTTCCATTAGATTCCGGTGATGCCACAGCACTTAGTTTGCCCAGCCTCTCATGACAGCCGTCTCTTCCTGGGGTGCACCTTCGCCTTCCATGTGCCTGTGGCTCCTGTGTGCTGACTCATCTCGGGTGTTGGAGTGTGACGGTTCTGCTCCTCTTGAAATCGCGCCTGTGATTGCCCATGTTACGCAGTGCTGTAGGCCTTCCTTTTAGGCCAGCGCTGCACTTCTGCAGGGCTCCTTAGTAGGACAGCATCTTGCAGTTACGGTTTCTTCAGTATTTGTTACCTCACCTGATGTGTTCGTGAAATGTGATAGTTTTAGAGGGTAAAGATTTAAACAGTCTTCCTGTATTTTAATTGATACCTGCTCAAGCCCTGAAGCTCTGACGGTAAACAGGGCCAGACCTTACTGAATTATCTCAGTTTAATGGATACAAACTCGATTCCAGTAAATTCATTGCCCTCTTGTTTGAGAAGGTCTATCTGCCGGGAGGGAGAGTAGATGTTTCCAGGACTGTGGCATCAGGGTAGAATCCATACCAGCTCTCTTTTCAAGTAGTGTTGTGTAGTGCTGTCCTACTTCATTTATTCCTACACTTTGTAGGAAGTTGGCTGTTTCTCACACTGTTCTCCATGCCTTCAAAGTTCCATCTTTGAGTCCTTGACTTTTCCTCACGTTTAGGCTTAAAGGTGCTTTGTTTCAGAAACCTTTGTCGGGTGCCCCCTTATCTGAAGTTGCCATCAGCTTGCTGGTCTGCCCCCAGGTTGGTTTTTTATGTTTTGAGACAGGGTCTTGCTGTGTAGCTCAGGTTGGTCCCAGACCTTCAGTCCTCTTCCTCAGCTTCCCGAGCGCTGGGATTACGTGCAGCACCCAGATCATCTTGTCTTCTTTCCTATCGTCCTGTTTATTTTCTTCACAGCTCTTAGGACAGCCTGTGATTATCTTGTTGATTGATTTACTCATTCATTGTCTCTCTCTCCTCTCCTCTTGTAAGCAGGGACCTCATCTGACTGTCAGCCTGTGCCACTGGAATGTAGATACTGTTGGACAGGGCAGTGAAGGATTGGACTGCACCTCCATGAAAATCTGGCCTCGTACCCAGACAAACTGGAGCTTGGCTGTTTCCTGGCGTTCTGCTCGGGGCAGACCCTGTGCCGTGCCCGGGCACAGGCATAGCTGGGCCCTGCTGCACTCTGCTGCACAGGTCCCACTCAGGGGCACATGGGACGGAGTGCCAACAGTCGGGATGGATTGGGCATGTTCATTCAGTTGGTTCTTAGTGCTGAAATTGATGATAAGAATCAGAAAGGGGGTTTGACTAGGATGGTGTCAGAACAGACTTTCTGGGGTGACGAAAATAACATACACATGTGTGTATATGTGGACAGTTATGTTTAAAATAACTTACATTTTGCTGCGTTTATGGTGGTGCATGCCTGTAATCCCCACACTCTGGGAGGCTGAGGCAGGAGACCTCCTAGAGTGTGAGGATTACAGGAGCACAGCCTGGGCAGCTTAGCAATTTAGGGACACCTTGTCTCAAAGAATAAACTAGAACTGGGATGTAGCTCAGTGAGAAGGCCTCGGGTTCAATCCACAGTTCTGCCAAAATAAACAAAACATGTTTTGTTTTAGGTGGCGTTTACAGGTCTGTGTCGTTTCACAGGTCATCACACTGAACACTCGACACACAGCGGATGGACCATGGATCGCACGCCTCCGTGCGAGGCGAGTGACCTGGACAGAAGGTCCTGCTCGTGCAGGGCCTGCGTCGTGATTACAGCCACCGAGCAGCCGTTACAGGCTGCATTTCCAGAAGTCACTAGTGGGACTGGGAAGTGGCATAATAATATGATGTGCTATTATGTGAAAAAGTAAGACCTAGACTGTTCACACTGTGGCTTCAGTTTTTTTTTTTTTTTTTTTTTTGGTGCTGGTGATTGAACTCAGGGCCCTGCGCTTGCAACTCTAACCACTGAGCTAAATCCCCAGCCCATTTTGTGAATTCTTAACTTGTTGTAGGCGATAACACTACTTCTCATCACATTGGGTGTTTTTGGTCCTGGGGATGGGACTCAGGACCTTGTGCTTACTAGGCAAGCACTCTGCTGCTTGAGCTAAATCCCTTACCCTTGAAGTAGATTTAAAAACAGCATTAATACCATTTGTTTCCTGAGTTTGGTAAATTAAGATGGGAAGACTCTAAAGAGTCTAAAGTTAAGGTCTTCACTTTCACATTCTTATTCATATGCTTTTTGGCAATTTAACCTCTTGTGGTTTTTTAAATACCGAAACAGAATAATTTTTATATTAAATCTTTAAAAAATTTTTTCATTAGTACACCTTTGCAGTACACAGTGATTACATTCATCGTGGGGAGTTGTCATGCATACGTAACACATCTTAATTCTTTTTACTTCCCCTGCCCTTTCCTCCCTCCCCTGGAATAACTGTTGATGTTACTCTGTGGTCAGCAGACAATGACTGCATGACCCCTGCTGCAGCAGACGTGCATTCATGGCCTGATCCAGAAGACGGTGTGCACAGAAGCCACAGAGCCATGGTGAGGGAGAAGGGGCAGGTGTCTGTGTTCCCTTCAGTCCCAGGAAGCACCCCGCGGCCAGCAGAGTGCAGACCTACATGCCTAGTGTGCCTGGGGAAATGTGGGGAGGGCTTGTGGCAACCGGGTCCATGCTGTGAGCTCGGGGAAGGGCGTGGACAGACACAGACGAGATAACCAAGAGGCAGCAAGGCTCCGTAGGTGGAGGGAGTGCTGTGTGTGAGGAGCTCAGGGAGGCTGCTGCTAGCATGGACCAGGGATGTCGGGTGGCTGAAGCTGGAAAGGAAGCCTCATGGAGCCCATGCTGTGCGCAGCGCTGGTTTTAGTTTGTGGCCCTGGGAATGTCCTCTGCTATTGGATACGGTTGCCACTGACTGCCTGCAGCTGCTGAGCCTGGGAAGGGTGGCCAGTATGTGTTTCAGAATTTTACTTTACATGTAAATAGCCACCTGTGTGTATTAATGATGTGATATATTTTCTGTATTTTGTGATGCTTTGACATCTTGGGTGCCTCACTGACGGAGGAGAGACGGTCCCTCCTGGGACAAGCTAATTTACTTCTTAGAGATACAGATTACCTTGGTGGGAACATGGTTCTCATCTGCAGACTAACCGAGGCCTACATCTGCAGCCCTCCTTTGTGGACACCTCCACAGCGAGCCAGTGTCCCCGTGACTCTAGCTAGGAGAGGTACCATTCTGAGGGGCCGCTTGGCTCACATTGCCCAGAGATGATTCACTTGGCCACTGTAGGCAGCCCAGCTGCCCTGCCTTGCTTCTCACACAGCTGTGTGCCTGTGTTCTCTCACTCTATCCTGGCAATCCCGGTCACCACGTCCTCCTCCAAGCAGTGTGATCTTTCCAGGCAGTTTGAGGCTTTTGTCCTGCTATATGTGATGAAAATCTTAGGTGCACATCCAGGCAGTGGCTAGTGGCTTGACCATGCTGACAGCGTAGGTCCTTTCCCTCCAAGAAACAGCTGTTTTCTGTGCAGAACTTTAACACATTCACAATGGGGCTGGAATCTGCATGTCCTGCTGACATGCAGTACAGGCCACCCGATGGGACAGTCATGCCTATACCACAGGTGGTACAAGGTGGTGGGAACATGTTAATTCATTCAGAGAATCTTTATGGAGAGTCCACTTGTTTGTAAGGATGTAACGGATGTGGAAGGCAGAGTCCTTTCCTGTACAAAGCTTCTTTCCCATGACTAAAAGTTTATATCTCTGAAGGTTTCTATCATATAGCATTGTTAGGTTGGTCTGGAAAAATACCTTTGCAAAGGACTTGTCTTGCTTCCTCTCCTTATCATTTCTTTAACACAAGCTGCCATTTATTGTGCATCTTCTTCGTGCCAGGCACTCTGATACCTCTGTATGTAAGTAGGTCTGTTTGGCATGGTGTGGTCAGAAATAATTCCATTTTGGGAGAGTCAGAATTAAACCAGTGTTTCTTTGAGTAATTAAATAGTAAGAATGATTATGTTTTGAGAGTTGTACCAAGAGAGGGACAGGTTTAATTTTAATCTGTTGGATTAAAAAAAATTTTTTTAGACAGGGCCTTGAACTCACAGTTCTCTTGCCTCAGCCGCCCAAGTGCTGGGATTACAGGTGTGTTTCCACCACATCGGTTCATGTTGATTTGCAACAGGCTTTGGATTTAGGCTGTCCTGGGTCACACATGTTTCAGCTGCAGTTTCCCCATCTATAAAATGGGAATAATAATGTTACAGTAAAATAGTTATTTAGGCTGACAGTGCTAAATGACTTAGCAGAGTTGTACTCATAGCATAGTCTGTTCATTTATTCTTTAAAATTTTTTTCTTGTATGATACTTCTCTACTTTTTGGGGTTTTTGTTTTGTTTCGTTTTTATGCTGGGTTTTGAACCCCAGGCCTCACACATGCCAGGCAAGTACTCTGCTGCTGAGCTACATCCCCATCCATATTTCTTAGCACTCACCTTTGTGCATAATTTCCTATTTTTTCTTCACTTGGTTATTTCTGCATAGGACCTAGCAAGGTGCCAGGTGGGCACTCGGTGAAGGAAGGTAAACAGAAAAGACTTTTGTACAATTAATATGTGAGAGTACCTTTTGATTTCCAACAAAGGATTCCTTACAGAAACTTGATCCACATGTGGGAATGTGCTTGTCTGAGAGCAATGATGGTGAACCTTTTAGAGACCAAACGCCCAAACTGCAACCCCAAACCCACTTAATTATCGCAAAGTGCCAACATTGCAATTAGACCCGAATCCTGAGGTTTTAGTTTGGAAAATACAACTCATGGTGTCATCACAGAGTGCTGCGTGCCCACTGTGGCATACGTGCCAGAAGTTTGCTGCCACGGTCTTAGAGTCTTGTGTTTGTGTCCACAGTCAGAGTGAACCATTCCACACGTTTATGTGCCCTGTCTTCTTAGTTCAGGCTGGGGACTCCAAAAGGCATTTCATGAATGTTTATGGAATGAGGTTTACCCTACAAAGAGAATGTCCTCAATGTATAAAAATTTCAATTCATTAAAACATAGCTTTTACACAACATTTTGTTAATTAGGAACATTTGCAAAAAAAGTAAATTGCAGCATTTGAAGATATGTTCTAAATTATAAGTTTAGAAAATGTGCTAGGGGTAGTAGTACACCTGTAATCCCAGTACTTGGGAGGCCAAGGGAAAAGGGCTGCTGCAAGTTCGAGGTCAGCCTGAACTATGTAGCAAGACCCTGTCTCAACACTCCCGCCCACAAAAAAAAAAAGAAATTATAAATCAATGGTAAAAAAATTTATGGATATTCTTTTATATGATGTTAGACATGGTATTAAGGAGAAAAGTTGCAGGTCGGCATGATACCACATACCTGTAATTCACTACTTTGGGAGGTTGAGGCAAGAGGATCACAGGTTCAAACCCAGCCAGGGAAGCTTAGCAAGACCTTGTCTCAAATGACTGGGGTGGGGGGAGGGCTGTGGATGTAGCTCAATGCAAAGGCCTTGGTTTAATTCCCAATATAGCCAAAAGTAAAAAGAAAAACAAGTGAAAATGTTTTCGAACTGTACAAAATATATTACACATCGAGTTGTTTATTATTATGGTGGCTACAATTCCTGATAAAAGACAAACACAGTGTCTTAGTTTCTTTTCTCATTGTTGAGACAAAATATCTGACACCCTTACAAGTAAAGAAGGAAAGGTTTATTTAGCTCACAGTCTGTGGAGGTTTCATTCCATAATGGGCTGGCTCCAAGGGAGGGTGGCATGGCAGAGGGGCACTGCAGAGGAGAAACAGTCCATGGCAGGGCAGAAGGCAGCAAAGCAAAGAAATAGTGAAGCAGGAGCCACAGCAGCTTGCCTCTCCGTTTTATCCCTTCTAGGCTACCTGCTCTTTGGGTGCTACCACCCACACCCAGGGTGGGCCTTCCCATTATCCACACCCAGAACTATGCTAAACCAATCAGTGGACTAATTAAGTAATCACATGCCCTTAATCCCGGCATCACACACTTAATCTCAGCATCACACACCCTAGGACCAGCCACCTCTGAAAAGCCCCCACCCATGATCACTTGACGCTTTGGGGGACAACTAGACACAAGCCGTAACACACAGATATACTTAATGGGTTCAGTGATATGTAATATTTGAAATAGGCCCTCCTTCAGAAAATTGAGGTTTCTAGTTTCACGAGTCTCTAATTAACTCGTAAATAAGGTGGCCATAGGTAGAGCAGGGCCTGTTGTGAAGTTTAATCAGTTTCACGGGTAAGTCAGAAAGGAGTGGGAGAAGTAAGAGGTGAAGAGCAGCCAGGGATGAAGCGGACGTGTTGTCCGCAGTCGGACCAGATGCGCCATGCTCTGACCGTGCACATGTTCAGTTGCAGAATGGCTCCGGCTGCTGCCTTTCCTGGGTGTGCTTGCTCTTCTTGGCTATCTTGCAGTCCGTCCGTTTTTCCCGAAGAAGAAGCAACAGAAGGACAGCTTGATTAACCTTAAGATCCAGAAGGAAAACCCCAAAGTGGTGAATGAAATAAACATTGAAGACTTGTGTCTCACGAAAGCAGCCTACTGTCGGTGTTGGCGCTCGAAGACAGTAAGATGTCCGTTTCTGGGTGCAGTACAGTCTAGTGGAGTTAAAATTGTTTTGCTTCTTAGTTCCCCAGTTTTGGGCTTTTCTGAGATATTTTTTCACAGTGTTCAGTACCAAAAGACCATATTCCTAAACTCAGCATTTGTCTGCACTAACATGGTGTGTGTGGGTTAGTGGGAAAGAGCATAAACTCTGGAGTCAGAATAGCATTCAGACCTGAAGCCTGTCTCTTGGCCAGCTTACTTTGTTTTTAATCTCTGATTTCCAGATTTTAAAAAACCTGCTACCATATCAATGTTGCAGATATTTCTGAGGACTTTGCTGAAATGACATGTAAAATGCCGTTCACTGTACGAGCTGGTAAATGGTGGCTCTCATGTAGAGGATTTTAATGAGGAAAGGAGGAGTTGGAGGGATGAATATTAGGAGTTGATGGAATCTGTTTTCTTGTGCTACTTTGATCGTAGGTTATTTGAAACTTTAGTGCAGTATTGTCCATCTCAGCATCTTTTATAACAGCAAAAGTTTAGAAACTATTTGGTAATGGGAAAACGATAGTATAACACAAATGGGATATCCAGGAATGATTAACAAATCATGCTTTTAAAGAATATTTAATTCTCTGATATTTAAGGAATATTTAATAAGATGGTGATTTAATACAAGTAAGAAAGGCATATTACAGTATAATGCCAATTTTATTTTTAAAAAGCGAATAAAGCCAGGCGTGGTGGCACACGCCTGTCGTCACATCATGTAGAGGTCGAGGCAGATGATGAGTCGGCTGTGGGCAGGCAGGCTGTGCAGTGAGACCCCCCCAGCAGAGTGCCCAGTGAACCTGGAGGAGACGCAGGCCAAGTGTCATTTACACCTGTGTCTGGATGGAGTATGAGTAGAGTTGTAAACATTCATTTTTAAAATTTTTGAAAAACTTATTCTGTGTATGACTTCTACAGTAAGAAAACATTATAAAATAATTTATTTTGAATTTATATTCCATTCCTTATTTAAATAAGAGGTAGCCTCAAATTTAGAGCTCCATAGAGACCAAGAGCTTATTTTGAGTCCTTTTGAAAACTATGTAGTGACTCATGGAATCAACCCAAGGTTTTTATTTAAAATCTACGCCTCACATGAATTAACAATTTAGATTGTTAGATTTGCTGTGCCATCAGCATGTGGTTAGATTAGATGTAAAATAAGTCTATTACTTGAAGCTATCTGATGAATCTTTTTAAGCAAGTAATATGCTTTATGACAGCATTTAACAAATATTTTTATTTAATCATATTTCTAAAGTGACACTTGTAATTCTTTTTTCTTTTTAGTTTCCTGCCTGTGATGGCTCCCATAATAAACATAATGAATTGACGGGAGATAATGTGGGTCCACTCATCCTGAAGAAGAAAGAAGTATAACAGTAATGACGTAGGATTGATTCAGTTGTGTGCTGTAAAATCTTACAGTATTTTCTCATTCTTTGTGTATAGAAAATCTTTCAAATGGTGGTCTTAATTATTACTAGGTGAATAATTATTTCTGCCAGTTTATTTTCTTGCTACACTACTGTTTATATTTGGTATTTTGTATATTCAAACATTTATGTAGAAATTAAATTGTCAAGCCTCGTTCTGTCTTCAGATGGTTAATGTATCTTCCAGCAACAAAATCTCATTTTAGTTGAGAAAACCTAAATTTTGGCAATAGGTCCAAAACTGATTGGATATTAGTATTTCAACAGAATCAATACTTTAAAAAATTTCCCCTCGATTGTTATTTTTTGTACAGCTTTTGTTTTGATCAGTGTGTGGTTTACTCCTTTTGACCTTCTGTACTTTTTTTTTTTGGGTGGTACTGGAGATTGAACTCAGGCCTAGCAAGCACTAGGCAAGTGCTCTACCACTGAGCTACATCCCCAGCCCTCTTCTTAGGGCAGCTAAGAAAAATGTTGACATCAAGAATTACTTGAGGTTACAGATATAAATTTTGTTTTATTGAGATTGTTCCTCATCAATATGAATACCACAATTTCTGAAGTAAATTGGACAATAAAAACTTCTAATGGGGAATAGTTATTCAAAATTGTAAAAGGTTTGCTTACAAAAGGTGTGTGTGCATGCATGCATGTGTGTACACGTGCATGCGTGTTTGAGGGTCAGTGACAGTGGGGTGGGGTGGCAGGGACACTGCAGCTAAACTCATGGGCTGCTGCAATTTGAAGTTGAATTAAAAATAAAATGTACCTGAGTTCTGATTAAAACAAAATTGTGTTTTTTTGAACATTTTCTCCTTACTAGTATAAGCCACTAAAACAAAGTACAAAAAAGTTTTCAAAATAAATCTATCGGAGAATCTAAAACACATTTGTAATTTTTTGGGGGGATGGGGTGCTGGGATCGAACTCAGGGCCCTGCACCTGCTAGGCAGACGCTCTAGTGCTGAGCTAAATCCCCAGCCCCACATTTGTAATTTGTAGCCTACCATTAAGAGGGTTTAACTTTACATTGGATTCTCATATTACTAGCTACCCTAAATTCTGTCTGTTGAAGGTAAAGTCTATTCCCTTTGGCCATTTAATCCTTCTTCCAGTAAGAAAGCTAACAGTAACTGAACATTGTGTGTGTGACTCTACACTCAGCACGGTGCTTGAACTTGAATTTACTACCTGTGATGTCAGTAAGCTTTACTGTGTGACCCTTTCTTGTAACCAACAAGGATTTTAGAGTTACAAATGTACCATACTGTTTTTGAGAAGGTTTACAAGGTATTTTTCTAGAAGTGGTGTTCTTTCCTCTTCCCACCAGTTAGTGGGGGAAGTAATGTAACATTGCTCTTACTTCACTGGCTCTGGGTATTTTTTCTGAGGCCTTTTATTCAGCATCATTAAGGCTTGACTATAGGATTAACCAATTATTTTTCCACAGGTGGCTGCAAGACTTTGGGGAAGGTCATCAACAAAAGTTGGGATATGCTTGTCTGTAGTTAGGAAATGCTTTCCTTTTTGTAAAATCATTCACCACAACTCACAGCAACATGTTTTAAAACATTCTAGCAGGGCGTAGTAGCACTCCCCTGTAATCCCAGCACTCAGGAGGCTGAAACCGGAGTATCAAAAATTTGAGGCAAGCCTGGGCTGCTAGCAAGACCTTGTCTGAAAAAACCAAAACAAAACATTTTCTAGTGGAATAGTTAGATTTCATGGGAGGTGAACTTTCTAAAAAATGTGTAGTCTGAAATGAAATAGTCAACTTTTACTTTTGTCAAATAAGAATACTTATAAATTGAAAATGAATTCTCTCATAAAAGGTTAATTTTAAAATACAAAAGAAGAAATGGAGCCAGGGATGGTGATACACACCTATAATCCTAGCATTTTGGGAGACTGAGGCAGGAAGATTGCAAGTTCAAGTCCAGCCTGGGCAACAGTGATTTATTGAGACTCATTGAGATTTATTGAGTTAAAAAGTAAACAAAGGTCTGGGGATGTAGTACTGTGTGAAGCACCCAGGTTCATCTCCAGTACCACAACAAACAAAAGGTAACCTGGCCTGGGGGTGTGTGCCTATAATCTCGGTACTCTGGGAGGTTGAGGCAGGTGGATAGCAAGTTTGACCCTAGTTTGGGGGATTTAGTGAGATCCTGTCTCAAAAAACAAAACCAAAACAAAAAGGCTGGGCATGTAGCTCAGTGCAGAGGTTCAGGGTTCAATTCCCAATACTGAAAAGGGGAAAAAAGTGGTTTATTGCCTTCACATTTCCATTGTTAAAGTATGTTAAAGAGCTATGGCTAAATAGTTTCCCTCCTGTGCAGGTTTTTCAGAAGCCTGAGGCTGGTAGGGAGCTGTTACTTCATTAGCACCTTTACCGCTCACTGGGATTCTATCTTGAGGACCTTAAGGAGTAGACCTGACAGCCCAGTGCGCCTGGACGGACACCCAAGAAGTAACACAGCTCTCCGGGGCTCCTGTCCTGGGATGATGGTACTGGGGCCACCTCTCTGCTGCTCAGGGAGCCAGTCATGCCTTGCTCAGCACGAGCACTGCCTGACACACACATCAGGTATGCTGAGTGTGTGCAGGCTCGAGGTGCTGGTGATTCACCCGTGTGCACAGTGAAGCAAGCTGTCCTGTGCAAAGCACTTGCGACTCAGCTCTGGGTTCAGTGCCTCCCATTGAGTCACTGTAGGGCTTTTGTGTTTTTTAACCTAATTTGTTAATTAGTTTATGGGAAGCCAATTAAGACAGCTGCTGCTCTATATCATTCTGCCCTTCCCACTGCGATCCTGTAGGCTTCCTGCCGAAACTCCTGCAGAGAGCTTAGGAACTCTGGTTTAAGAGGTTCTTAGAAGATCATGGTGGATATTTTATTTTGTGGTTCTGGGGGTTAACTCCAGGGACTTGAGCATGCTAGGCAAGCAAGCGCTCTACACTGATCTAAAGCCCCAGTGTTTAAAAAAAAATTTGAGACAGGGTGTCACTAAGTTGCCCAGGTCAGCCTTGGACTTGTGATCCTCCTGACTCAGCCTCCCAGGTAGCTGACATTAGAGGTGTGCCTGATGTCACCCAGCTGGGTATTTCATTTGATCCCTGGTAGAGACATTTGAGTGCACTGCACTTGTTTACAGTGCCTTTGGAGCAGCAGCACACCCTGGAGAAACCCAAGAGGCGTTCCCAGTGCTTGTACTTTTCGCAGATGAGTGCCCTAGGTCCCCATCTTCAGAATCTGCTTTTTGTTTGGTTTCTTGAGACAGGGTCTCGCTGTGTAGTTCAGGCTGGCCTTGAACTCACTACATAGCCCAGGCTGGCCTCAGATCTGTGGCAATCTTCTGATCTTCCTGAGGGCTGGGCAGTCTGCACATTCTTACTTCACAACTAATTCTAATAAATTGAGTTCTGATAAGTTGAGTATCTGATTTCCGCTCCTGAATAAATCACAAGTATTGAAAGTTTTCTGCTAGAGATGGGTAACAATAAAATGTGACAGTATGATCGTGAATCTGAAGCGTGTAGCCTGTGGTCGTTAAGAAGGCAGGATATGTGTCGCATTCAGTGACACCATTTTTCACTTTAAACAGTTAAAAGCTCAGTGCTTTGCCGAATATTCCTTGACAAATTCTTGACTCACTCCTTGCTCTGTGGCAGCTTTAATCACAGGAAGTCTTTCTATTCAGTCAAAACATTTTTCAAGCTAATGACTGTAATTTACTATGTAATTTAATTGTTAAAATACAGGAAAACGAAGTCAGAGCGATTTAAGCCACATAAATCATGTCAGATGACCTCCTCCACTTCAGGGAGGATTGAAAGTCATGTTTAAAAACCCTGCCACAGCCTCTCGCCATTTCCCACAAAGGTTGGATTAAGGACACCCATAGCTGGTTGGTTTGGGGCTCACTTTATCCTGTTGAATTTATCAACTAGTTTTTTTGGTTTTGTTTTG
The DNA here is from genome assembly GCA_004026905.1 of Hystrix cristata. Lineage (NCBI taxonomy): Eukaryota > Metazoa > Chordata > Mammalia > Rodentia > Hystricidae > Hystrix > Hystrix cristata. The sequence continues at coordinate 31,688 of PVJO010014502.1, read as the reverse complement.
TTTTTTGAGACAGGGTCTCACTACGTAGTTCAGGCTGGCCTTGAACTCATTACATAGCCCAAACTGACCTCGAAACTGCCAGGATTCTCCTCCTTTAGCCTCCCAAGTGCTGTGATTACAGATGTGTGCCACCACACCCAGTTTAGCAAATGAACTAATTTTATCTTTTGCAGAAATCCATTTAGAAAAGTCCTGTAACAGACATCATATTAATACAGTGACAACTAGACCCTCCCCATTATTAGCAAATGCATAATTTCTTATTAGTTTGGTCATAAAGAACATTGAAAATCTGTTCTTCGGAAGACAGAACTCTATCTTTAAGCCAGAGATGACACCACTCCAGCTTTGCTGTGGTGTAAGTGCGTGATTCATTGCTTATTTAAAAACCTGTTTCTAACAGTTCTGGTGAGCAAGTGTATTTGGGACTGTTTTCTTAGAACACTATGGCCAAGTAGATCAGCCACAATGTTAACAAATTCTTCATTTTATTAGAAGGCTCTGATTTTCCAAAGTACTATAGAAAAGGGAAAAAAGGTAGGAAGTTGCATAATTACAGAGATGAACCTTGTCCTAGTGAAGAATAAACATGTCAAAAAACAGTTCACTAGAATTTCAGATTTCCTGAAATCTTCCCTTTGTGCCTCTGTGCATTTCTCTCACAGTCAAGCTGAAAACGCAGTCACATCCGTTACACACATAAGAAGCACAGAGCATAGGAAGCAGAGTCGGCCGCTCTGCAGGACGCTGTCAGCTCCAGCTGCTGCAGCTGGACAGCAACACCTTGCAGAGCTGGAGGAGATTGCCTTTCCCAGATCCTTCCCATGTGACCAGAACTAACCCACGAAGAAATGCAAAGTGCCAGCAAAGTGCAGATCGTTTTTTAAGTCCATAATGTAAAAAGTATTAGGGTTGCAAGAAGGATAATTTGATGATTAGCCCAAACTTTTAAAAGGAAAACCTCCCCAATTTATTGCATACAGCTAGTACATAACTAATATGAAAGCCTTTTAAAGAAATGGGACAAAACCAAACCAAACCAAACCAGAAGACCCCAAACAACAACAAAAACAGCCATAGACCAATCTCTTTTATATGTATCGGTGAAAATTCAAAATTAAAAACTGTTAAAGAAAGTAAGTAATATACTTTGGCCAAGAGCATTATTACATTGCAAGAGTTCAAGGGTATATCAGCTATACATGAACGCAGTTACATAAATGAAGGTAACACATCAGTAGATACTGAGGGTTATTGGTAACAATGGCTACTTCTAATGATTCTTGAGTAAAAAAAGAAATGATTTGAATGTAATATTTTTGAAATATGTACTATAATTATTGTAATTTTAAATCATAAATCATTTCAGTTAAAAATCAAGAACTACCAAACGAATGGCTAATGCTGTATCTTCATATTAAAGACTTATCTTGGAGGATCTGTGCATGTAACTAGATTTTTCTTTGGTTTCAGTGCTAGTGATCAACCCAGGGCCTTACACATGCTAGACAACCACTTTATCATTAGCCATATCCCCAGGCTGTAACAAGATTTCTAAATGAAATAACCAGTGCACGTATAGGAAAATAGAAAACTTTTTGTTCATATGATTATATGCTTAAGAAATCAGTGATGAGGAAAACCCAAAGGATTTTGATAACTATTTAGAAACAAGATGAATACACTAACTTAGCAGTAAATACCTTGAAATGCTGATGGGAAAATATTTCATTCACAATAACAAAACAAATTAAGATTTAAACACATGAAAAGAATAATTATTGTAAAGTTAGAAATCTAAAATTCTGTGTACAATAAAATTCACAATAGAATCACAAGAGAACATTTAAAAATTTTATTAAAGTTCTCATAGAAGGTTAGAAAATTGTAGGAAAATAAGCCTCCTGAGAAGGTGGTTTCTCATCAGATACCTTCACCTACTCTGAAGGTACTGGCAGCGAGTCAGTAGAAGGAAAAAATAGTTGCATTAAGAATAAGCAAGAATGGTGGGAAAGAATTGATAATCTACATATAGATGAAAATACGACAAATGTACTATGTTGATTCAAAAAGAACAAAGTTGGACCCTCAATTTATGCTGAAGGCTTTGACGTAACAGTTTTTAAAAAAGTGATTTCAAAATATACATGGAGAGAATATATTTATGAAAATATATATAAGAAATAGACTGAAGATGTAAAACTTTTCTGGCAAAAGATAACACGTGTGATAAAAAGAAAGAGCCAAGTTTCAGTAATCTGTACTAATGGGAGAAATCTCCATGTGGGTTAAGAGCAAACAGGAAGAAACAAAAAAGGGAAAAAATACTAAATTCTGTGTATGACATCCCATCTTGATATTATCTAAATTAAACATGTAAAACAGAAATTTAAACACTAACTGTATTTGAGGCATGGAGGTTATTTATTTGCTATTGGAGATGGAAGTCAGGACCTTCACACTGATCCCAGGATGTTCCCAGGATGTAAGTATTTTTTATTTTGAGACATGTTCTAAGTAATTTTACATAACCAGTTGCTTTAACTATCTCCAGCAAGCAGCCTACTGGCCATTTAGAGCCGGTCTGCTTCACATACCCTGTGTGACTTTCCAAAATCTGCTTGGTACAGACAAAATGGCCCAGGGCTGTAAAAACCCCCTGAGCTGCCGCCGCCGCCCTTGGAGTTGTGTGACCTGGAGACTCCAGGCAGAGCTGCTGAGCCACCTCGCTGAGCCTCCTTCGCTGGGGGTCACTCACCTCCTCTCCTCTGGGGTGCTGGATCTCAGGCCTCAGGCCTCTGGTTGGCCTGTTTTTACTTTATTTTTATTCGTTTATGTTCGTGATACATAATAATTACATTCATTTTGGGGAATTAGTACATATATTGTATCTTGATCAATTTTGACCGCCTTACCCCTTCTACCCTCCCCTTGCACACTCTGCAACTTTCCCCATCTCTAGGAATTCTGATCTTTCTCTTGCTGTTGTGGCCTTACCCCAAAGCAAACAGGTCAAAAGGATCCCAAATAAAGCTTGCTTCTGTGATCTACTGCCACCTCCTGGTCATATCTTTCCTTGATCAGCACTGAACTCTGACCACTCCCTTATACTACTACCTAATAATCTCTAGTAAAAATTCACCAAGAAGATACCAATCCTAAAATTGTAGATACCTACTGATATATCGTCAAATCCAGAATTAATGGAATTACAAAGAGCAATTAACAAATCTACAAATACAGCAAGAGACTTTAGCACATCATTCTTACCATAGAAATCAACTAAGTAGATGTAAAATTAGTAAGGATATCTAGATGATTCAGAACCCTGATTAAAGAGCTCATATTCTTTCCAAGCACACTTGATATATTTATGAAAATTGAGACATTAGGCCTAAACATAAATATCACATTTTCATCTTAGTTAAAAATATAGGCACTATTAGAAATTAATAATATCCAAAATCCATAAATTTTAGAAATTAAAAACGTATTTCCAAATAATCTGTGGAGCCAAGAAGAAATTATAATAAAAGTGAGAACACACTTAAAATTGAATGGAAGTGAAAAGATTACAGATACATATGCATATAGAACAGCTAAAGCAGGACTCAGGGCAATTTACCAGAAGCAATTTACATTCACAGGAAGGTCAACAGCATACATTCAGAGTCTTGTTCGAGGTCTGTTAACTCTTCTACCCCTTGTCACAATATAGTCCAGGGACCAGTGGACTGGAGAGAAAGTCTACAGAACATCGTATTTCTCCATTGTATCCATCAATTAAAATAGACTAAGAAGTGGCAAGTGATGTTGGACATCCTGGTGAGACACATGCATCTCCAAGAGTGGGAGAAAAGCCCCTGTAGATCAAGGGGCCTTCATATCAGTAATGATTTTAGGAAGTCTAGTGGCCTGGGGTGTGTCTAAATTGAAGGAGAAATTATTACTGCAGTCCACATTCTCACCATGAAGAAGAAGCACACAGGCCTCAAGGGAGGATCTTTATAGGCCTTTTTGAGTTTTTGGAGGGAGCATAATACAACATACTTAGGAACACTGCTCTGCCACATGTGCCAAGTGACACAGAAGGCTGCCAACCTTGGTAGGAAAGGGCTCTGCAGCAAGACCAGCCTGCAGTGCAAGTGGCCCCAATGTTTGGCCATACAACACAGTAAACTCTGGTATTAGAGTTTCATGCAGTAGGAAAAGACACCATGTGGAGATGTGGCAAACACAGCAGGAGAGTCCCCACACAGTTCTGTAGAGTTCCCCACAGCTAAGTCTACTCCATGTACTTCTATGGCATACTTCTGCACCTTAATAGCTCCTGGCATACGATCGAAGTCAAGGAGAGACAGAGTAGCTGACAGTGGGCATTCAGTGACCATGGGCTAGATGGTCCTCTCATGGGGTGGGATTTGTTAGATCTGCAATGGCCCAGCAGCAGTCCACAGTGAAATGGAAGGGACGAGTGGGGCTAGAGGACAAAAGCAAGTAGAAAGAGCAGGTGGCCCAGGTCCCCTCGTCAGAAAGAACAGTGGTGCTGGATTCCCTCCCTCAGCTTGCAACCATGTGAGAGTTCCTGTGTTGTGGCAGGAGAATAAATGCTAAGCCTGGTTCCCTGAAAGGCCAGTAGATGAGGATGCAAACCAAAAAGATAGCTGCCTAGTTCAGCTCTGGTAAAACAGCAATAGATCCAATCCCCCCAAGGATTGTTCAACACATTCAATCAATAAATGTGACATCACCCATTAACAGAACGAAGGACAGAAGCCTTGCATACACTTCCACAGATTCATAAAAACATTTATTCAGCATTCCTTTATGATAAGGTTGGAAAGGAGTGTACCTTAGACAGTAAAGACCTTTTAACGACATGTCCACAGATAACACCATACTCCATGGTGAGAAGTTGAGTTTTTCTTCTCAGATAGGAACAAAACAAGGATGCCCACTCTCACCACTTCTATTCAGTGGAGTACTGAATGTTCTAGCCAGAGCAGTTAGGCAAGAGAAAGGAATATAGGGCATCCGAATCAAAAAGGAAGGTGTGACGTTGTCTCTGTTTGCAGATGACACAATCTTATACAGACACTTCTCGCCTGACAACATACCTGTTTTAATGACTATTCAGACTTAGGACCCACCACTCACACTTAACGACCATCTTTTTTTAAGTATAGTTCTGTAAATTTTGTTTATAGAGCCTCATTGTCTTTTTTGTACAGTATACCTTGTTTATACAGTACTGTAATTTTTGCTGATTGTACTGTACAGTGCTGTAGTTTTATGTTCTGTTACACATTACTGCATATAAGAGTTATGTAAATAAAAGCAAAACCATCAAGTTGGAGTTTCCTTTGACCATTTGTTCTAAATATTGTCATGTACTTACTAATTCCTCATTTAGTGACCAATTCATGTAACAACTTAGTCTCAGTAATGGAAGCCAGTCATTAAACAGGGAATGTCTGTAAATGGAGAGTACTGTTAAGTATATTCAGCTTTCTGCTAATATTGAAGTAGCTCTGTTTTCATTCTACACTGCCTGGCACTTGTAAATCTGAATTCATGATTCTTCAAACGTTATTTCTTAATAATATATAATAAAAGGACCTGGAAATAAAGATAAGCAGTGGCAAGGAACATGTCTGGCACCAAGATATTTGTTCCTAAATATTTTATCCTATTGACAGGATCCTGGCGTCTCTGAATGTGACTGATTGTAGGTGTGGTAACAAGAGAAGTGAGTTCGAGACATCTGAGTGTGTCAGAAAGCAATCTTTAAAGATTAATGAAGTCATGTCCAAAAGGTACAGAAACTAGCATAAAGAGGGCTTCAGTGCCCAAATGGAATATTAGAAATCACATAAAAGCTGGGCATGGTGGTGTATGCCTATAATCCCAGCATTCAGGAGGCTGCAGCAGGAGGATCACTGTAAGTTTGAGGCCAGCCTGAGTTACACAGTGAGTTCGAGGACAGTATGAACTAGAGAGACCCTAGCTAAAAAAAACAAAAACAAAAACAAAACCACAAAAAGTAATGCTTACCTGACACATACTATGGAACGTGGATGGGTCCTGAAAATAATAAATTAAAAACACCAATCATAAAAGATCACATATTATATGATTCCATTTATATGAAATGTCCAGAAAGGCAAAGGTATAGAGACAAAGAAGTAGATTAGTAGGTGCCAAGGGTTGAGGGGCTTGGAAGGAAGTGGTGAGTTACTCGTAGTGGATTTAGGATTCTTTTTGGGGTGATGAAAATGTTCTACATTTAATTGGTGATTGTTGCTAAGTCTGTAAATGTATTGGTCAGCTTTTCATCACTGAGCCCAAATACCTGACAAGAACAGCTTGAGGGAGGAAAGATTTATTTTGGCTCATGTTTTCAGAAGTTTCAGTCTATGGTTGGCTGGCACCATTGCTTTAGGCCTGTGATGAGGTAGAAACAGCATGGTGGAAACACCTAAGTGGCAGAGGAAAGCTGCTTACTACGTGGCAGCTGGAAAGCAGGGAGAAAGGGAAACTCAGAAAGGAGGCAGGGACAAGATGCACTCTTTAAAGTCACCTTCCCAGTGACCTATTTCCCATAGCTAGGCCCTGCCTCCTAAGTGCCCCCTCAGCTAGTGGGCTTCCAATCCATGAATATGAGATATATTTACTTAGCTATTATTTCATTTTTTACATTAGCGATCTCATGATCCTTTCACTTCTCTAGGCCCCACCTCTAAACATTGCTGTATTTGGGATCAAGCCTTGAATAGAGGCTTGAATTGAGTCTTTGGAGGATACTTCGTATTTATCAGCACCAACTATAGAAATCATCCCTGAAAGTATAACCTTGATACTTCGTATTTAAATCATAATGGTAAATACATAAATATCATTGCATTCTATACTTTAAGCAGGTAAATTGTACAGCATGCAACATTTTCCAATAAAACTAGAAAACACAATGACCTTCCTGAATATAACCCCCAATTTACTACTTTCTATTAAAAAACAATATTTTAAATGATGAAAGTCTATATTCAGAAAAGCAAGCCAAGAAAAACAAAAAGAAAATCTTTATCCATATAAACAAACAAGAAGAAAATAAATCTCATTGAGCACCATCAACTCTGGTACCTCTAGCACATCAACTCTGAAAACTGGTTGTTTTATCCTGTCTTTTATGTAGGAAATATAGAAAACCAATGGAAACTAAAGGAAACCAAAGCTATTCTTTACAGAGGAATGACAGATAACAAGTGTTAAAAGAACAAAAGAATTCTCATTCTTCATTTTCCAGCTATTAATAAAATAACTGATTTGTGTTGAAATTGTTAGGGTAAAGCTTGATGAATTGAACATTGTATTGGAAGTCTTAGAGAACACAAAAATAAATAGAAATAAAGAGATATACAGATTGGGAAGGATGAAATAAAACTGTAAAAGTCATATATTTTTATGTGGAAGATTTCAAATCATCAGCAAAGAATAATAGAACTCATAAGTGATTACTGCAAGGCCACAGGATATGAAATCAACATACAACTCTAATGTCTACCTATATACAATTAAAAAGCCCACACTATTTACACTAGCACCAAATACAGTGGTACAACTTACAAAATACATACACGATCTACATAAAGAAAACTGTAAAATGAATTAAAAAGTCAGATAATATCTAAATAAAAAATACTGTATCTTCATGAACTGGAAGACTAAATATTAAAATTAATTTTTTCCAACTTGATTTATAGATTCAGTGACATCATAACTGGAATCCCTGCAAGTTATTTGGTTAATATAGACAAAATGATTCTAAGTTTCCTATGGAAAGTCAAAAGATCCAGAACAGCCAACAAATTCGTGAAGAAAAAGGACAGAGTTGAAGGACTGACCCTACCCAACTTTTCTCAAAAGCCACAGTTATCAAGAAGGTATAAAGTTCCCGACAATACTGTGCTTTTCAGTTCATTAGTAGCACAACTTTGGCCACATGTCTTATGTCTGAAATATGGAATTTTATTGTTGTTCTTTTTCTTTTTTCTTTTTTGGGGCAGTGCTGAGGATTTAACTCAGGGCCTTGTGCTTGCTAGGCAAGTGCTCTACTTCTGAGCTAAATTCCCAACCCTCTGTCATTCTTTTCTAAATCAGTATTTCCAGTTTTGATTTCTCTGACCCCACTAGTATTTTAAGTAGTGTTAAATATGGTCAAAAGCCCTTGTAATTCCTGCATTTTTATAATATATTGACATCTTATTTTTCCTATCATAGTTACTTTTTTTGAGCTCTTTGAACTTTAAAAAATTACATACAAAAATCAATCAATTGAACAGAATAGAAAGCCCAGAAATAGTCACACAAATACATTCAACTGATATTTTTGACCAAGGACCAATGGCAATCATATACCTAAATGTAAAATGCGAAACTACAACATTTGGCAAAGAAACTATAGGGGAAAATCTAGGTAATTTTTGGTTTGGTAATGACCTTTCCGCTACCCCCAACAGGTGTAGCCCATGAGGGAACAACTTGACAGCTGGGCTTGATACTGAAATGAAATCTGCTCTGTGAAAGGCAAAGTCAGAATGAAAAGAAATGTGGGCTGGGAGGAAATCTGTGCAAAGCACACAACTGACAGAGAGCTGATATCCGAAATATACAAAGAACTCTCAAACGAGAGCTGAAAATGAACAAGCAAATTAAAAAGAGATAGAAAAATATTAATAGACACCTCACTGCATTAACTTTTTTTTGGGAGCTGGGAACTCAGGGCCTTGCACTTGCAAGGCAAATGCTCTACCACTAAGCTAAACACCCAATCCCTCAATGCATGAGCTTTGTGTCACTGTCACAACATACCTGAGGCAACCAGCTTATAAGATGAAAGGATTGTATCCCCCAGGATCAGGCACCCCATCAGGACACTGGGTGGCAAGGACAGGGAATTCATGTTGGAGTCCAAGAAAGGAGGAGGAGGAAAAGAAGAGAAGAAAAATGAGAAGGAGGAAGAGGAAGAGAAGGTTAGAGAAGGAAAAGCAGCAGGAGGAAGAAAAGAGGGAGCGGTGGAGGAGGAGGCTAGGGAAGAGGATGAGGAGAAGGAAGGGCAGGAGACTAGGGAGGAGGAAGGAGAGAGAAAGTAAGACAGAGAGAGGGAAGGAGGGAGAAAAAGAGGAAGGGAGAGGGGAGGGAGAAAGACAGACAGACGGAGACAGAATGAATGGCAAAGTCCCTAATTCCCTGAGGAGATGCTTTCGGGGACTTAAGGCTCCTACCAGGCCCCTCCCAGCGGTACCACCCTAGGCCCCGGCCTTCCACACCCGGGCTTTGGGGACATCCAGCCTCCGAACTGTGGCATTCACCAAAGCAGTGTGTTCAGCCGGTTGGACAAACTGTTCTCCGTCTCCGCACAGATGACAGATAAGCACATGGAAAGACATTCTGCGCCATCTGTTTTTAGGGAAATGCGAACCACAGCGAGCAGACGCCACCACATACCAGAGCCCGGAGCGGGCTCGCAGCACCGGGAGCTGTGTCCGCTGCGGGGAGCCCCGGCGCGGCCAGCTGGGGGAGCGGGCGGCTTCTCGGGAGACGGGACGCGCTAGCAGTCGGGCTCTGGGGCTCACCCAGGAGCTGAAAACTCAGGTCCACACACGGACCCCGCTACCGAAGGTGTCTGCAGCAGCTTCACTCACACTGCCCAGGCCTGCAGACACTCGCGGGGTCCAGAAGCGGGCTGAACACACTGCGGTCCCTCCGGACAACGGCAGGGCTCTGGACGCTGCAGACGTGATGAATGCTGCACCAAGCACGCACGTGCGGACCTTCAGTCAGACTGTGAAGCCAAAAGGCTGCCGGAGGAGGCTGCGTCTCCCGGAAGTCTGCCAGGGGCCCTCTGGGAAAGGCTGAACTCTGAAAACAGGACGGGGGTTCCCAAAGGTTTGGGCAGAGACGCGCACAGGTGCACCGCATCCTGCAGGCCAGACGGTGCCGCTCAAGCCGCGCCCTCCCCGGCTGCCGGACCTCACCATGCCAGCCACCGCAGAGTGCGGTGGGCACAGCTGTGCGGATACATCCTCACCAACAAGGCTCCGTCCGCGGCTGCTGCTTGGTGCAGGCATCGCCGCTCCTGAGGGGCGCAGACGAACGACGCGCGAGCGCCACTGCCGGTTACTCGGTCCATGCCCTACTCTTGCGGGTCAAAGCCTGGTGCGCTGCCGGAGCCAGTTAACTCAGGCTTCTTCCCTGTCCAGGCCCAGCGACCCACGCAGGCGCCGGCAGGCAGTGAGCGGTGCCACAGGTGGCTGACTGTCCACAGTGGGTCAGAACCAGGAAGGAAACTCGTGCTTTACAGAGACAAATAACCTAGACCTCAGACACTTTAAATGTTACGGGGAAATTGCGAAATGTAAAATACATTAAAAAAAGAAAGGAAATGTTTTACATTATGTATTAAGCAAATGTCATCTAGCAAACAGAATGTTTCCTGGGTTACTTAGTGATTTAAAAACAAAGAATCCACTCAAGTAGTAAAACATAAAAATACACCAATATTTTACAGGTTTTGGGAAAAAGAATTTTCATTAGAATACAAAAATGTAAAGCATTCTTTAACTAGTTTGTAATGCTTTAGTGTGGCATAGCGTAGAAAGTCCTTCTGTTTTCAGTAACAGAGCTGATTACCAAGCAAGGAGATGTGAATTAGTCTCCAAGATGAACATGATTATTATACATCACAAATCTATACTAGTAATAATAAAAATGGAAGTATAATTTAGATTATAGTATTCTTTTTTTTTTTTCAGAGTCTTGCTATGTAGCCCAGGCTGGCCTTGAATTCACTATGTAGCCTAGATTAGCTTTGAATTGGTGGCAATCCTCCTGCCTCAGCCTCCCGAATGCTGGGATTACAGATTATAATATTCTCGCTTTAATAAAAATTCCCTACATAGTGAAGAAAGGGTAAAGACACATTTGATAGTTTTACAATAGCACATGGACTTCCTCAGCCAGAATTGAGACAAAATTCTGTATTGCTCTCATACAGACATCCATCTATTATTAATCTTTCATTTGTGCAGGCTGTCTTGAATGCCTAGATTTTTATTTTTATTAGTTATTTATTTGGATGCTGGTGATCAAACTCTGGGTCTTGCAGTTGCTAGGCAAACACTGTACCACTGAGCTAAATTCCTAACCTGTAGGTTTTTATTTTTAAAACAATTTTTTAATGCCTACATTTTTAAGTACCAATCAAAAATATACATTTCCATTTGTGATTTTATTTCTGTAAATTAAATTTACAGATAATTTTTCATCTAAAAACTGTTCAACCAGATTTCCTTTTAAGTGTAGCACTTTAGTAGTGTAAGGCTAACTTTGGATCTTTTCCTTAACATCATTTATTCAGATAATCACTAAAACCGGAATTTAAAATCTATTTAGCTGACCTACTTAAAGTTGATGTATTTTTTTCCTTTTTTTCTTTTGTTTTGGTTATTAGAGATAGGGCTGCCCTCAAAATTGTGGCAATCCTCCTGCCTCAGGTTCCCAAGTGGTGAGATTATAGGTGTGTGCCATCACACCCAGTAGAGCTGATGTATTTTATTCCTGTCATTTTTTTCTTTTTCTGATCATTTTCTGAAGTGAACTAATGGGATGGGAGTTTCCTTCTGTTTGGAAACTCAGACTTCTTACCAGGTTAAACATTCAAGTGTGTTTTATTGTATCATTCAGTTCATTTAATTTTTATTATGCTTGGTCAGCCTTCTGATTCAACTTTCCTAGAATACTTACAGATTAGCTTTGTTCTTGAAATATGGAAACACTGAGCATTCCATTTAATACTGTTTTATCAAATGTAATTTGGAAGCAATAAATCAAAGGAAAGCCCTACAGAGAGTCAGGTATTTAGTGAATTCTGGGTTCTATGTTCAACCTGCACACACTTGTACTTCAACCTTTTCCTGTCCTATGAGAGAATTTGTTAAAACAAACAGGTACATGATGGCAGATGACCTTCAGTGTCAGTCGAGTCCCGGCAGGTGCAGCATCATTTTGCTCGGACCATAGTGGCGCACGAGTATCCTGGGCCCCAGGATGCCAATAAGCAGTGCTCCATTGGGGGCTGTGATCAGGATGGCTAAAAAAGCCACTGTCATCACGTCCTTCGAGTACGACTCCAAGTGAGGTGCTGTGAGCCGTGCTGTCTCGAGTGCCAGGGGGCCTAGGACAGCCTGTGTTTAGGGGGAGAGGGGCGTGAAGGAAAAATGCCAATCAGAGGCAAAGTATAATCAAAGCAAATGGTACTAAACTATTAGACAAAGATTAGAAGTGCTGAGCAGTTTGTGTATATTACTCATCAATTCTGTTTCTTCCTAGAAGACAGACCTGAGGAAGGGACTGATAAAGGCACAGTATCTTGGGGACCGGGGCTGGTGCGTACACGGGTCCCGCAGGCTGGGCTCACTGTGCTCTGGTCTCTGAGTCCAGTGAACGGGTCGCTGAGCTGCTCCACTGGATAGCACCAGGTCAGCCACCCAAGCCCTGCACCTGCGGGTTCTCAGTCTGCTAGGCTTCGCTGCTTGCTCATCATTCTTTGGGGGATCGGGAAGTGGGGTGTGATACAGCATCGAGCACAAGAGGTTTGGAAACCAGCAAACTGAGTTTGAGTTCTGTTTCTGCCATAGCTAGGTGAGCAATCTCTTAAAGGTGACTCAAGCTCTCTAACCTAATTACTTCTGAAATCATTATAATACTTACTTCACTGGCCGTTTGCAAGGATTTAATATGAGAATGCAAAGAATACCCGGCACACAGTAGGTATTCAGATGAGTCTGCATTGCTTTCCCCTCACTCACTCCTCTACCCCTGCCAAGGGACCAATGCCTCTGAATTCTTTGTTTTACAGTGACATTTTTTCCCAAGGTATCTTCTATTTTATTTTTAATGATATGAAACAAATATCTTGCTTATTCTTTTTCATATTAACTAATCTAGGCAAAAAAACTGCCTTAAAATTTTAGGGATTAAATACAAATATATATGTATCAATCAATCAATCAATCAATCAGAGTTGTACATTACAGCAACAGCATGTTTCAGCTTTCTGTCACTGTGACAAAATATTGAGAAATAACAATGGAGAGAGTTGGATGGGATGGGGCTAGGAACAAGACACGGTCTCCAAGGTCACAGTCCCATCACCCACTCCTCCAGTTAGGCCTGACTTCCTGAGTTTCCATCAATTCCCGTAATGCCATTACATTATGAACTGGAAGTGGATTAACACACTGCTGGGGTTCGGCCACCGTGATCCAGCCCCTTCCATAAACTTTGCTTCTCAACATGTGAGTCTTTGGGGGATATTTCAGATCTGGAGCATAAAGGTCTAGTAATAGACATACAACCTCTGATATGGGACAGTCAGACCAGAGAATGCCTCAATTTAAGGTCTGTTTCCACATCCCAAATTGATGACTAAAGACACAACAGCCTGTTGTATACTGAACACAAGGCAGCCAGTGTACTGGAAGCTAGAGAAAAAAGATAAACAAAACAGAAAACAAACTAAAGAATCTTACAATTTAGAAAGGTTTTAAACATACAACAAGTGTCAAAAATCACTTTTAAGGGATGATAACAGGGATAATGGTGACGCTAATAATAATGTTTACATAGCAATATAGCATTTGTCACACAGCAGGTACCATTCTTCAAGCTCTACATTTATTAACTTATTTAATCCTCTTGACAAACTCACTCTGGGAACTACTATCAGATGATAAATGAGTCCCATGTAATGACTGAGATTTAGTGTTATTTCTTTAGCAGGATCCAATCAGCAAATTAATATTAACATTTATGAACTAAATTCTTTACCCTCTTGCTATCTTCCATTTATCTACTCTAATTTTCATTGGTATTTCTAAATAGGGGAGTAAGAAAAAGGACAGAAGTCTAGCCAATTCTGTTTCAGGAGCAGAGAATGGAGGAAGAGGATAAAGATGAGAAAAACATTAAATTTTGAATTTAAAATATCTCTTGATTCAATTCATATGTGGGACACTATCATCATCTCTTGTGTTGTTATGATTCTACCTGCATAAATAATTAATTTTGGGCTGTTGTGATAGCTCAATGGTAGTTTACTGAGCATACACAAGGCCCTGACTTCAATCCCAGCACTGAAAAAAAAAGAGCTTTTGCCAGTCCCTGGAAGGAGCTTGATACTCTTCTCACAAAAGACAGCGTGGCCTGTACCCTGCGGAAAGGGTCAGGCAGAAAGAGATAATACCACAGGGCCGGAGTGAGCACAGGGTCTCTCTCCTGTGTTTCTTTTTTCCCTGCTCAAGGGAAATTTGAATCATAAAACAAAATTGCAAATGTATTGTTGGAAGAAGAATAGGCAGATATTCCCTTTGTAGATTTATTATTCCCTACAACAGAGGTTAAAAACAAAAAGTTATATTTATATTTATTCAAAGGTCAGATAAAATAACAACCCTGTTAACTGAGTACCCCAACAGCCAGAGGCTGTTCTAAGCACTTCACATGGTCTATTTCATTCAATTCCTAGAACACTGTGTGGCAGCAGATAGGATCACAGACCCTGCTGTAAGATGAGAAGAACGGGGCTCTAAGAGATGAAGCAGTACTGTAATCTGCCTAAGGTTACAGGCAAGAAACACAGTATTTGAAACAGAAAGTGTGACCCTATTCCATTTGCTTTCTTAACCACAATAACGGAGAATTTTATTGCAAGGAAAATTAAAAGCTTCTGTTTTGCAATGTGATGAAGACAAGAATTCCAAGAAATGAAAGTGTGATGCCAGGTTAGTTTAACAAGTCAGTAGCAATATCTTTCAGTGGGAGAAGAGTATCATTGAATTAGAAGACATCTTCCTTTCCACCCATCCACCCATCTATCCATTTACTTTGGTATGCTTGCAATGCATATTTACCTCTTGCCTGCCAGGTACTCTGTTAAATGCTAGGTAAAAATAATGAAACAAAAAAAACCACCAAAACACAAAAATAAACATTGCTGGATGTGGTGGTGCATGCCTATAATCCCAGCACTTGGGATTGAGGCTGAGGCAGGAGGATCGCTGTGAGCTTGAGGCCAGCCTGGGCTATACAGTGAGTTTAAGGCCAGCCCGAACTGCATGGTGAGACCCAGTCTCAAAAAAACCCCAAAACATAAAGATAAAAACAAGCAAAAGAAGGAAGCGCGAGGCCCTGAGTTCGATCCCTGGCACTGCCCCCCGCCCCCAAAAAAGCAAAAAAACCAACCAACCAACCAAACACACACACAAAAATACTCTCAAAAAACCCACTGTCCCTGTGCTTCCTATAGAGATTTAGTCACTAATCACATAGTCATAAAAATAAATGTATAATTAAAGACAACATTTATATATTCATGTTGTGGAGTGAGTGGCAAGGTTAGGAAATGTATAGTTTAAAAATAAGTATGTCTCTACTTGAAAATCGTAACATTTCATTTAGTTCTATAACGTTTACCAAAATATGAAATTCCAGTTTCCAGATATATTATCATTTTTTTTTTATTGGTGCTGGGGATTGAACTCAGGACCTCGTGCTTGTGAGGCAAGCACTCTAACCACTGGGCTAAATCTCCAGCCCCTATCATTTTATATTTTAGGAAAATAGAAACAATATTTGCATAAAATTTAAGAAGTATTTGTCATTAAAAGTACACTTTTAATTTTCAGAATAATTACTTTTAAAACTGAGATTCTCAAAAAATTACACTAACTTCAATAAATAGTTATAATCAATCTGACATGTTGAAAGTGAGGTTAATTAGCACATATTTTGTGATTGGAGTGATATTGAGATAGGAGATTAGGGTGTGGCATAGCTGGCTGGGGAAGTGGGCGTGGCATGTTAATTACAAAGATCCCAGAATACATGCAGAGAACAGTTCCTGAAGCCCTGTATGTAGACTTTTCATGAGAACTTGAGCAGGTTTTCAATATCATGGCCTAGACCTGACATCAGCCTGAGGTACAGAATCCCAGCACTGCCTCTCAGGACCTGGAAGTAGAAGTTCTCATGGGTTTCCTCAAGATTTGGACAGCATAAATGGAGATTTAAGCCATGAGGAGCCTGTATCCTAACTTTCCACTTTAGCCCATGCTGTGTTCCCCAGATACAGTGTGTACTTTTCTTTTCTTTTTTGGGGGGGGGGTGCTGGGGATCGAACTCAGGGCCTTGTGCTTGGAAGGCAAGCACTCTAACCACTGAGCTAAATCCCCAGCCCTGCAGTGTGTACTTTTATTTTTGCTTTTACTCTCTTTTTCTCTTTTACTTGGCCCAAACTTACTCTACAGAACCAGTTTCTCCCCCACTCCTCACTTTTATTTTCTCAAATAAACTTTGCCACTGTATTTTTTTTCAATTCTTTGTTCAAGATGAGAAGAACCTGGAATCTAACTTCAGAAGGAGAGGTGAGCAACCCAGAATCCAGTAACATTTAGTTGGCGAGCCACTTTTAGAAGCAAGCTACCTGGTAACAATATTTTTCATTAAGAATGTTTTAAAAATCACCAAAACTAAAATTATTACAATGATTTAATGTATTCTTACCTGGACTGTAGCTTTGGGCATCCATGATAAAGCAATAAATATTTTCTCCTTAAAATTAAAACCAGCAAAACACATCAGTGCAAATGTGCTTAAAATTCGGACGAATACTGCCAAACACAGGGTAATGACACAAGTGCCTACAATTCATAAAAATAAATGTAAGGAACAAAATATTTGGGAAGAAGTAGTTCTTTATGCCTAGAGATATGATTTCTAAAACATGCAAAAGCATTTCAAGGCTCTTGCCTCTTTGCTTTTAAAAACAAAGTAAACAAATTAAAAATAATGATGATAAAGAGTATGAATATGGCTGAGACTTGCACATAAAGTGTCAAAGTTGACCACAGCATGGGACTGCTATGAAAAATGACAGAGAAGACATTTGTTCATTCTGAACTGATGATTTCTGAATTGAATTTACTCAATTCTGAATTAACAGACTTTTGGAGAAACACTTTTAATGGAAAATAATAGAAAGCATCTAAAACTATCTAGTATTTGCCCTCAGAAAAAAACTTTAATCTCTCTCCTCGGATCACTCAGGGAAGATATACAGAGCTATCTTTGGTCAAACAAACAAACAGAAAACAAACACAGGAAGCAAACAGTGCATTTACATGGAGTTTCTGAAGAAGGTTCTTACAGCTACTCAAATACTGTAAATAAAATAGGTTTTCCTAAATATTGTTGAATCTTATACCTTCTGTGCTCTAATTATTATTACCAATAGCACTTGATTCAAGAGATGAAACAGATACTTCTGATCCAACTAAGCCAAAAAGAAGAGGTTCAAAAATATTCCATGCATTTGCAATAAGTTTTTGGACTCTAGTCTGAGGAAAAGAGAAATACATTCATAGTTATTGTGGCTATACAAAGAGAAGTACATTTCAAAAATTTAAAGTCATGTTTAACATTTAATAGACTTAAAATATTTTATTCTTATGAGAAATGTTAAAACCTAATTAATAAAAGTGTAGCAGGTTAATCTTTTATTAAAACATTTATGTAGAATTTGGTTAAAAGAAACTCACAGAGCATTAAACAAATGCTATTACCAGGCCATTATGTCACAGAATGCAAAAGGTCTCTGGCGTTCCAGCAGGTGTTTGTGATGGAGGTGAACAAAGATGGAGCCATGTCTGACTTGCTGGGAACACACCTGGGTCATGCACACACTGGGCTCCAGGAAGGCAGCAGGGAAGACCTCTACTAAATTACCCTGGAGCCCAAAGCCAGGAAAGTGAACCCTGATATGTCATAGACTACTATGAACAAAACAAAACAGAACAAAACATTCTGGTACTCTGTTAGGCCTGCTTCTAAAGGACTTGTACTGATTACTTCAAATTATTTTTCCTTAAATCTAATCCAAAAAATGTATATTAGATTCTTCTATGGTTGCCTGCCCAGCTACCCTTTCTAGAAATGAATTCCTCTCAGCGCTGCTTCACAGTTCAAAGGGAAATGATAGGAAAACCCCTGTGGCATAAAAGTACCCTGGCTTTTCTCCAGGAATGTGGATGAAGAGATTTTAGTCTCTGTCCAGGCTCGTTGTTCATTACAGATACATAAGAACTTTGATGTCCTTCGCTTGGGGCACAAACAACCTTCATAATTATACCCTTTATGATTGGATTTTCTGATTGCCATTTAGAAAAGTTTTAAAAAGGGACAAAAGAAAAACTATTATTGCTTCTTTATAGCATATTGTCCTTTAAAACCCATTTATTATTATTTATTTTATCCTATAAAAGAAAGTCTACTTTCATTTTATTTTTAATATAATTTAATGAATTATCAGCCATTTAATTAATTTTATTATCATGATTATAGTGTAATACTAAAAAATGCTAATGAGTTTTGGGCAGGGAATTTCTCAATCAGATTCTAAAATTAATCTAAGAAAGAATACAGGCCAAGAAGTAAAATGAGGGGGCAGTTTCTATATTGGACTTTGAGACACAAAACTGCAGTGATTTAAAATAGACTAGTCTTGGCATAGAAATGGAATAGGTAAGTAAAATTAATAGAGTAAGTAGAAAATATAGGAATCTATATATGTATATGTGAGAATTTAGCTTATGTTAAAAGAAGCATCCAAAATAACTATAATATATGAATAAATAATTCACTCAAATTACTTAATTTATATGGACATACATGAATGTACGTATCTGTTATAAGTATATATGTGTGTATGAATACACATAACATATGCATGCATATATTCTTACTTCACCACATTCATACATTCCAGATGAATTAAAGAACTAAATGCCAAAAGAATATAAACAAAAAATACCAAAATTAGTATATCCTGCAATAATTCTTCAAAATTGACAGAGAAAAACCTTCCATGGCAAAAAGAATCTAAAGAAATTCAGGACTACCATGCCAGCATTGGAGAAAATACTTGAGGGAATTCTAAAGAGAGACAGTGAGACTAACATCAACAAAAAGCCCTAAGGAAAGGATATATCTAACTGTGAGAGTAGTTAAACAAAAGTAAAATAGAAAGGAATCAGTACTGAAAAAATGATAGGAATCAGCAAATACATTTCAATAATAGTACTTAATGTGCATGGAGTCAAATTCCTAATCAAAAGAGATAGATGAGCAGATTGGGTCAAAAGACAAGACCCAACTATAGTATATGGCACCCACAAGAGACACCACCTTATCCACAAAGAAACACATACACTGAAAGTAAAAGGATGGAAAACAATACCCCATGCAATTGAGCCCAAAAGCAAGCAGGAATAGCTATCTTAATCTCAGAAAAAGTCAACTTCAAGCCAAAATTGATCAGAAGAGATGAAGAAAGTCACTACATAACGGTAAAGGGAACAATTCAACAGGAAGAGATAACAATTGTAAATACATATGCACTGAATGTCAGTGCAACAGACTTCAAAAATAAAAATCACCTGACATAAAATGACAGATAGATACCAATACAATCATACGGGACAACTTCAATATCCCACTCTCACATACAGGTTAACCAAAAACTCAACAAAGAAGTATCAGAGTAGGACTATACTATTGAAAAAATGGAATTACCAGGTATCTACAGAGCATTTCATCCAACGACAGCAGAATACACATTCTTGACAGCAGCTCTTGGAACTGTCTCCAAAATACACCATACCCTAGGCCATAAAACACATTTAAATAAATGCAAAAGAGAATTGAAATAATCTCTTGTATTCTATCTGATTATAAGGAAATCAAACTAAAAATCAACAGCAAAAGAAACCACAGAATCTATGCAAACACAGGGAGAGCAAATTATACACTCTGGAATAATCAGTGATCACAGAAGAAATCAGGCAAGAAATTAAAACGTTCCTAGAATCAAATGACAATGGCAGTACAGTATACCCAAACCAAAGCTGATAGCCATCAATGCCCATGTTAGAAAACAGTGATCCCAAATAAATAACCTAACGATACATCTCAAATTCCTAGAACAACAAGAGCAACACAAATCCAAAATTTGTAGAAGAAATCATAAAGATTAGAGCTAAAATCAATGAAAGTAAGACAACCCCCCCAAAACCCCCAAAAACCAAAATCCACACAGGATCAATGAATCAAAGAGTTGATTCTTTGAAAGGATAAATGAGTAGCCAAACTTATCAAAAGAATGAAAGAAAAGACACATATCAATGCAATTAGAAATTTAAAAGATGAAATGCAGCAGACACCACTGAAATCTAGAGGATTATAAGACACTATTCTGAAAACTGTTATTCCAACAAATTGGAGAATCTGGAAGAAATGGACAAATTCCTAGGCACATAAGTTTTACCAAAATGGAACCAGAAGATACAAAAATCCTGAATACAGTAATAACAGGCAATGACACTGAGGCAGTAATAAAAAATCTACCAACTAAGAAAAGCCCAGTTCCCAATGGATTCACTGCTAAATTTTACCAGAACTGTATCACAGATACTCCTTAAACCCTTAATAAAATTGGAAGGAAAAAAAATTGGAAGGAGCAGAACACTGCCACACTCATCCTATGAAGCCAGCATTATGCTGATACCAAAACCAGACAAGGACTCAACAACAATAACAAACAAACAAACAAACAAAACCCTACAGGCCAATATTGTTAATGACCATAGATGCAGAACTGTTCCACAAGATAGTCACAAACAGAATGTAACAAATAATTGAAAAGATCACATATCATGACCAAGTTAGCTTCATCCTAGGGCTACAAGGACGGTAGAACATATGTAAATTAATAAATGTGGTATGTCACATAAATAGAAGGATAAAATGTGATCTTCTCAGTAGTTGCAGAAAAAGCCTTTGACAAAAATCAGTATCAATTCAGGATAAAACCCTGATAAAAATAGGTAAAGAACAACTTTAACACTACTGAAAAAAGCCCTTTATGACAAATCTACAGTCATCATACTATACAGGGGAAAATGGAAAACATTCCTTCAAAAATCAGGAACAAGACCAGGGTGTCTACTTCACCACTTCTGTTCAATATAGTATTTGAGATTTGCAGAACAATCAGAACAAGAGAAAGAAATGAAAGGGATGTGAATAGAAAAGGATGAAGTCAAACTATCTTTATTTGTATAATGTATGAACATTTACACAAAAGACACAAAAAACTCCACCTGAAGAATCTTAGACCTAATAAACTAATTCAGTAAAATGGCAGGATACAAAATCAACACATGAAAATGAGTAACATTCCTGTATACCAATAATAAACTACCAAGAAAGAAATCAGGAAAGCAATCCTATTCATGGTAGATTGAAAAATTACACGTGTAGGAATCAGCCTGCCGAGAGGCAAAAGACCTCTATAATGAAAACTATAATACTCTGAAGAAAGGGATTGAAGAGGACATTAGAAAATGCAAAGACATCCCCCTGCTCCTGGGTAGGCAGAAACAATTTGCCAAAATAGCCATACTGCCGAGAATGACATACAGATTTAATGCAATCCAATCAAAATACCAAAAGCATTCCTCACAGAACTAGAAAAAAAAAATCAAAGTTTTGTGGAATCAGAAGGACCAAGAACATCAAAGCAATCCTAATTAAAAAGAGCAAAGCATTAGGCACTACAGGTCTAGATTTCAAGCCATACTACACAGCTACTGTAATAAAAAAAAACAAACCAGCATGGTATTGGCACAAAAATAGACATGTGGACCAATAGAAAAGAATAGAAGACACAGAAACAGCCTTATGCACCTCTAACCATCTAGTCTTTGACAAAAGGGCTAAAAAACAAGTACTAGAGAAAAAAATAGCCTTACCAACAAATTGTGCTGGAAAAACCGGTTATCCACATGCAAAAGAATGAAACCAGATACATCTCTCTCACTATACTAAAGTCGGATGAAAATGGAACAAAGACCTAAACATAAAAACAGAAACACTGAATTTCCTGGAAGATAAGAAAAACACTTGAAGAAATAGGGATAGGCAAGGATTTCCTGAACAGTTAGTCAAGAAATTACTATGGATCAACAAATGGGATCATATCAAATGAAAGACCTTCTGCACAGGAAAGGGAACAATCAACAGAGTGAAGAGACAACTTCAGAATGGGAAAAAATTTGTGCCAGCTACTCCTCTAATAGAGGACTGGTATCTAGATATATAAAGAACTCAAAAAAAGCAACCCCCCAAATAAAAAAAATGGGCAATTGAAATGAATAGACACTTCTCAAAAGAAGCAGCACAAATGGCTAATAGGTACATTGAAAAATGTTCAACATCTTTGGCCATCAGAGAAATACAAATCAAAACAATACTGGACTCTATCTTACTCATGTTAAAATGTCTGTCATTAAGGACTCAAATACAATAAATGTTGGTGAGAATATGGGGGGAAAGGAACTCTTCTATATTGTTGGTGAGAATGTACTCTACAACCACTACAGGAATAAGTAGGGAGATCCTTTGAAAAACTAAAAATAGAAATTGCATTTGACTCAGGTATCTCTCTCCTGGGTATCTTCCTGAAAGAGTTAGAGATGTATACATTACAGTGCTAGGTGCATATTCATGTTATACAGTGATATGTACACACCCATGTTTATAGCTAAATTTTGGAAACAGCCTATATACCCATTAACAGATGAAGTGGATAAAGAAAATGTGGTATATATGCACAACGAAGTATTATTCAGCCATAAAGATGAATTGGAGTAATTTGTAGGAAAATGGATGGCTCTTGAGACCATAATACTAAGTGAAATTAATCAGACTACAGAAATTCAAATATCATAAAGTCTCTCTTATATGAGAAACCCAAAATATAAATAATTTAAAGAGCAAAATAAAGGCCATATGGTAGAAAACAGGGAGGTACATTTTTTTGGAAATGGGTAAAGGGATCAAGGGAAGGGGAGAACAAGGTAGGGCAGTGTTGGCGAACATACGGCACGAGTACCATGGCGGGCTGTTTGTCTCACTGAAAGCTCTAAAAGGTTTGCCATCTTTGGGGTAGAAGATGACAATGCTTAAAATACAACAAATTTATCTATCTATCTATCTATTCCCCACATAAAAATTATTTTTATATATTATAAACATATACCAATAAAAAACTACAAAAGTTTTACATGGTAATAAAGAAAATAGGATATCTTCATAATGTTCATAATGTTAAAATCATGGATGAGAAAGTCTTTCTTAAAAGAGACAAAGTCCAAAACCAAAAAGGAAAATCTGATAGGTTTGGCTATAGAAAATTTTATCTCATAGAAAACTTCATACAAATGACGTCATATACGAAGTGGAAGACAAGCAAAAATTATATGCAACACACATATATGTTATTCTATAGACATATAAAGGTGTATGTATGTTATTAGCTCTAACATAAAAAGAAACTATAAATTAGAAATGAAAAGGCAAATACACCAATAGGAATGTACAAAGACTATTAATAGGTAGTTAAAAACCATATGTGAGCTTAGTCTATTAGTAATCAGAGAAATATAAAAAAGAAAAACAATGTCATATAGTGCCCGTAAAAGAAAAAATAGAACTACTTGAGATATCAGACAGTCTCCTATTCTGTGGGCAGAAGTAAACAATGAGAATCTTTTGGAGTGATAATTTGGCATTACTCACCAAAATAAAAACAGAAGGGTTGGGGATTTAGCTCAGTGGTAGAACACTTGCCTAGCAAGTGCAAGGCACTAAATTCAATCTCCAGCACACCCTGCCCTGCAAAAAAACTAGACTATTTCTTAGCCCAGGAATTCTACTCTAGGCACCTATTTCTAAGAAGTATGTATATATATGCAAAAAGACACATGAATAAGACTATTCTAGGGCTGGGGATTTAGCTCAGTGGTTAGAGTGCCTGCCTTGCAAGCACAAGGTCCTGAGTTCGATTCCCAGCACCAAAAAAAAAAAAAAAATACGAAGACTATTCTAAAAGTGGAAAATACTAAATTTCTACAGACAGTTGATCAGAAGAAATAATTTTGGGAAGGGAGTTGGATATTTAGGAGTAGTGGAGGATAAAAGGAATCTTCAACATCTTATTCAGTAAGTTTTAACATTTTAAGAAAATGTTTTCGTGGATGAATTGTACAACTAAAACTTTAATGAGTGAAGTAATTACATTACTGGGCAACCCACTTTTGGGTCCCTTCCTGGTCTCTCAGGAGCTATGTCTCTCTCTCAATAAATCTTTCCTACTCTTACTTTTAAAAAAGTAATTACATTACTAAGTTATACAATCATATTACATAAAACTTGTGAAAAAAGAGAAGCCTGATGTAATGACTCTACTTCTTACTACATTTTGGTACATTTCTAAGTACTTTTGCTAAATATTTTAATTCCTTGACTGATTCAAACATTTCCTTGACTATTACATATACAAACTAAATTATTTTATCTTTTAAAAAATATTCACCTTCTCTTTGGCCCATTTTAACCCTGCTGTGAAAGACAACACTAGCGTGAATAATCCTCCAGATCCGTGTAAACCAATATGCTGGCTGCCTAATACAGCAGAAATAGACATACTCAAAATAAGGACTGCTCTCTTCACTGGAACTTTTTCCTAGAAATAGATATTTAGAAACTGGTTTACATTAAATACATAAGATTTGGCATCATCTATCATTTATTTTTGACCTTTTGCTACCATGTCCATCAATATGTTAAGTGTCTAAAATGTTGATTTTCATCCTCTTAAGTATTTTTAGCAAACTGGATCACTAGTAATAAAATTTACACATATTAAACTTCCATCTTCTGATGTATACCTGATACTGTTATCAATAAAATGGCTATACTGTTTTGACTGAAAGTGGGGAGATCCAATTCTTTAGTCCCATATAAGCTATTCACCGAAATTTTAAAAATAAAATTTTAATCTCTTTATTCAAAATAATTGTTACAGATAAGTTAAGGTGGAAGTTATCAAAATATAAGAGTAGCGGTTGGGGATTTAGTTCAAGGTAGAGTGCTTGCCCAGCAAGTGCGAGGCTCCAAGTTCAATACCCCCAAAATACAAGAGTAATGGTACATCCTTTAGAGCAGGAAAGTGTTTAAGTTTAATAATGTTGACTCCATCAAAGAAGAACACGAACAATTTTACATCAGAAAACATGGAGCAATAAATGGGAACCTATCTTTCCCCAAAAATGTTCAAGGGAGTTTGGGGAAAAAAAGATTAAGAAAAATTGTCAGACTTAATAGGCAATCTAGAAGAGATGGGGTAGGGTAGAATGAAGAGAGATATTCAGATTTAAGTGCATGTTTCTGATATTCCTTATTTGACAAAATAGGGAAGCAGAGACACTAGTCAAGGTCATTGTCAATCTGTACCAATCACAGTTGTACTCAATTTTAAGCAGACACCAGGCATGGAGGCTTCCTTGTGGGGAGAATTAAGTATGAAATTTAGTATTTCACAGACCTTCCCAAAGTTCAACTCTTGGAAAGAAATGTCTAATATTACTGTGGTTTGGATGTTGTTGGAGGTGTGGTTCCCAGGTAGAACCACTAGGGGAGACCTTGTGAGAGGTTGTTGGGCCACTGGAGGCATGTTCCCAGAGGGGACAGTAGGACCCAGCCCCTTACTCTCTTCCTTTTGCTGCCTGACTCCTAATGTTAATGGATTTGCTCTGCTATGTACTCCTGCCATGATGCACTGCCTTGATACAGGCCCCCAATGATGGGCCAGCTGATCATGGACAGAAGCTTCAAACTGTGAGCCAGAGAAAACCTTCACTCTTGTAAGTCAACTATCTCAGGTTGTTCACTATGGTGATGGAAAACTGACACACTGTGGTTATATAGAATATACGAATTTTTAAATTTACCTGATCTTCACTTGGAAAATATTGAACAAAAAGTCCGAAAACAGCTCCTACCAGCACACCAACAAGTACGTCCCATAAAGATGACAGGACATTATTAAGTACACTACCTGTAAGGGCACACAATAAAATATACTTTTCAAAGAGAAATGTTTTCACATCAGAAAATCAAATCTATGTAGTTCACGAAGAAAAGTAACAATTTGTAGAACAACTAGGACCTTTAATAGTGATATATGTAAAAACATATCTAGATTTAATTGAAAATAAATGCTTACTCTCAAATCACTTAAAATATACACAAAGCCAGAAATTCTCATTGTATGGGCCAGGAAACAATTAAATGATAAGTCACAGAGTACTCCTCTCACGTGCTCACTTGTGAGGACAGGTGAAGTAGAAGAATGGAGAGAAACCAATGGGGAAGACCTGTGGCTCTTGGCATGTGGCTAGTAGGGTTATATTAAGAATGTTTCTCTGATGTGCTATTGTGCAAAATAAACAACAATAACAACAAAATAAAATAATTTTATACCAGGGTCGATCCTAGAAATAGCCAAGAGGCAAATGAGTTTCCGATACATGCTTTATCTACAGATACTATGTATTTACATTTGTAGTTCATAGTAGTAAGTAAAAAAATGATAAACCTGAAAACCCTGATACTCAATTACCAAAAAAAAAAAAAATTCAGTTCTGCTCTGGGTTTTGGACTTGCTAAAGCAGTGGTGGTGAACCTATGGCAAGTGTCATGCAGCAGGCACAGAGCCCTCTCTGTCAGCACACCAGCCAGGTGACCCCAACATTGCCCCAGCAGCTGAATGTTTAGGTTTAATTGCAGTGTAGGAACTCTGAGATACGTAAGTGGGTTTTGGGTTGCAGTTTGGGTACTAGGTCTCTGAAAGTTTTGCCATCACTCCACCAAAATATGTAAGTACCAGACATATTTTAGGATTTTTTTCATTAAAAATAATAGAAACACAGTGGTATCAGCAAGATGATGAAACGAGAAACCTGAACCCTGACCACACAGAGACCTGGAGTGAGCATCAAAGTATGGTCCAAAAGCCTCCATGTAACACCAGGGCTGTGAAGAAGTGCGGCAGCCCAGGCGCATGAAAAACCAGGAAGATGGCATGGATGGTGGGAGCACCTGCTGCATGATGCCTGTTGGAGTCCTTCCCCAAGCTGGCACAGGTTGGCACAACTGGGGGAAAACACCTGACCTGACACTTCTCCATCTAAGAGGAGACAAGGAGAAAGGAGCACCAGGACTTGCCACCAGTATTACAGGTGCGTGTCACCAGGCACAGCTCTGATACTTAGATTTGAAGAGGATGAGGAGAAAATGGAAAGCCTATGTACCCTGGTGAGACATATTTGGCAACATGTTTCAAAAAGCTTATAATTGCATATATTTTTGAGATCAACAATTCTACTCTTAAGATCAAGAAAATACTAAGATTAGGTACAAACATATCTCTGTAAGATGTTCAACTAAGCACTATTTTAATAGTAAATACTGCAGTCAACTTCAATTTTGAACAAGATAAGTAATTCTGAATCAGACCACTGAATACTACACAGCCATTGCAAATGACACAGAAATGTCAGTCACAGTGGCAGGTAACATAGTCCCAGCTACTCAAGAGGGACTGAGGTAGGCAGAAGAATTGTGACTTTGGGGACTGTTCTTGGCAATGCAGTGAGATCCTGTCTCCAAAAAAATACAGAAGTACATTTTTCTATATTTTATATATGAGTAGAAACAACTCAGGTTACAAACACCAGTCAATGTTCTGTCATTGAATACTGGGAAAGAAGAGAGAAAAGAACAGAACAGAACAGAAGGGAGAAGAGAGGGAAAGAGAATCTGGGTGGACTTACATCCAAAAGTTCAGAAGGAAAAAATTCTTTCTGGGTGTGATGATTGCATTTTATTTGTACCATCTATCCACCTGCCTGCATGCCTACCTATCAATCAATCAATCAATCATCTATCATGTATTTAAAGGCAGGGTCTCACTATGTTGCACAGGCTGGCCTTGAGCTCTGGGGATCAAGTGATCCTTCTGCCTTAGCTTCCCAGATACCTGGGACTACAGGCCACATCACTGAGCCCAGCCCTTAGATATTATTTTGCATCCTAAAAGATATTTTAATGCTTCAGTAATACAGAAGACTGAATTTCAAACACTTTAAATAATTAAAGCATTAGTAAATGTGGAAATGGCTACTTTCACATCTTCAAGACCAGGTCCCACCTTGAGAATCAAATTGGTATGCCAGGATCTTGTCCTACCATTACCCAAGGAGCACACAGTCGTCCCTGCTTCATGTGTTCATATTGTCTTAATGTACAGCAACCAGTTATTTGATAGGATGGCCAAAAAAGAATGTTTCAAAACACCTACTAAAATATTAGTAGTACTAATAATACTGATGCTCAAAATTTTCTCAGTGAACATTGTGATAAAATCCCAAAGCACCATCAGTAGAAAAATAGTAGTTATAAGGATTATCAAAGTAATTGAAACATTTTCTATTAAAATTATTTTGTTATAAAGTTTTTTAAGCTCACTGAAGTTTCTTCTCTGGCTTGGGATGAGCTATGAAGAACAAAATATTAAGAATAAAAAGATGTTAAGCTGAAAAGTCTTGGTTCATAAGTGAAGATGTAAAACCTGAAACCTTGCTTAAAGAGTTACGAAGATCTCCAATGATGTGACAGTCTGGAATTTCTTGCTTACCTTTGGAGAAGATAAGGTTCAGGAATGTGTTGAATCCCGTGATGGCCACAATGTCGTCCATACTGCTGGCGGCGACCAGCAGGGTGGGGATGCCTTTCTCTACGCCGTACCCCACCTCCTGCAAGCGCAGCATGGATGGGACCACGACCGCAGGAGAGACGGCACCTAGCACAAAACTGAAGAGAAACACCTTCGTCACCGTGCCACACTATGTACTTTACTATCAATGTTCTTACTGTCTTAACAATTCCATATGCAAAAGCTCTGCTTCTAAGTGAAAGCATTCAATGATGATAAAGCTTTCCACGCATTCTTTAGTGCTGGCTACAATTTACAGATTTGTGGATCAAGATGTAGGACTGAACACAAATTTCAGCCTCTCCTTCTCTCTCTAAATCCTTTGAAATAAAGATCGAAAAATAGGAAAATTCACAACCTGACTAGAAAAGGAAAATCCTAGACAAAAATTGAAGATGAAATATAGACAGTTTAGGATTTAAAAGGAAACCACGCAGCAGGTGCTCCATGCCCCGAGAAGTGCAGGTGGCAGAGGAGATCTCCTGGGAAACCACGTGTGTGGTCACTCCCAGTACCACTATAAGAATGGCCCCTTCCACAGCGGTCCTACCTCTTGAGTAATTCATCGAAGAGTGGGCATAAGACCCCTCCTAGCTCTGCCCACATGGGGAAGGGTTACGGGCTCCCTCACCCCATTAAGTTGAGGCATCTGCCAAAGTTTGAGCAGAACTAGACCACGTCTGGAGCTGAGTGCATCTCTTTTAGCTAGGCTGGGTAAGTTGTTTCGTGGCAGAGCACCCACCCAACATGTACAAGGTCCCAGGTCCAATCCCAAGTACTACAAAACAATAAATAAGTAAAGATAAAGACAAATAAAAAATCCTTCTGCCTTAGCTTCCCAGATAACTGGGACTATACGCCCCACCACTGAGCTTGGCTCTTACATTGTATATTATTTTTCAACCTAAAACCTATTTTAATGCTTCAATAATACAGAAGACTGGAAGGCCTCCTCTGGAAGGCCTCAATTGTACCCTGTGTAGAGAAGTTCACGGTGCCCCGCCAGACCAGCACACATTTGTCTGAGCTGCTGTATTTTGGCTACTACAAATACCTGCAGGGTTTTCAGAGCTATTCCTGCTGACAAGACTACCTGGGGATGGAAGGTTTTACCACTACCTTACCCACCACAAGAGCTCCCACCAATGTGAAGGGCCAAGAGTACAGTCCCCTTGCTGCTCTGATGCAGTTCATGCTCGAGACTTCCCAGTGGACTCCAGAAAACAGACTTCTCAGAAATCATGGATTGGTCAAGTTCAGTGTGCTTTGCTGCTGCACACTCAAATCACCGATTATGTATTTCTTTTTTGTTTAACAAATCATCAAACACTACTTCACTCTTTCTCTGGGTCAGGAGTCTAGGTATGGCTTAGCCGTATACCTCAGAGTCATGATCTCTCATGAAATGGGTAGAAATCTGCTTCCAAGTTTACTCGCATGACAGTGGGTGGGCTTTGGCCTCTTGCTATAGGGCCTTCACAAGTCTAGCCCAGGACAGAGCAGCTGAAGTCCAACAACCAAAGAGAATGCAAGACAGAAACCTCAGTCTTCTTATAACCTAATTTCGGAAGAGATATCCCATTACTTCTGCTGTATTCTGTTCATTAGAAACAAGTTAGTAAGTCCATTCCACAGTTGAAAATAGGGTTTTATGCAAAGGTGTAAATACAGAAAAGCAGGGATCACACCATATGATCTGGAAGGCTGAGCACCATGTACTAAGGAAGCATTGAAGAACAAGGATGCTTGCCTCCCATTCTGAGACACTCTGATCTTATTACTACTGAGTTGACCTGAGGCCTAGGATATGTTAAAGAACTGCGGTAGAAAATATGAAATATTTACTCTTTCAACTATTTTTAAGCACACAAGTCAACAGTGTTAACTGTATTCTCATTGTTATATAAAAGATCTCTAAATAATTTTTCATCTTGCAAAACTGAAGCTATATCCATCAAACAACTCCCTTTTCTCTTCTTTCTACTCCCTGGAAACTACCACTCTTTTTATTTCTGTGACCTGGACTACTCTTTTTTTTTTTTAAATTTTAAACCAAGAACATGTATTGGTATATTTTACATATAATGGTTACATTCATCACATTTATTTTGTACCTGTACATGATGCATCTTGGTTCTCTCCCCTCTTCCCCACCCCTCCCCTCTGTTCCCTCCCTCCCTATTTATAGTAGGTTTATTCTTAATTTTCCATATTTTCCCTTTCCCTTTTCTTTCCTTTGTTGCCTTTCTGCTTTTCCTCTTCTTTCTTTCTAGTACTCCTCTCCTTTGTATATTACCTTCCTTTTATAAAATATCTATTACACCTCTTTGTCCTTATTTACAGTTATGATTTCTCATATCAGAGAGACAATTCGATGTGTACTCATGAGTGTCTGATTTATTTCACTTAAAAGTATGTTCTCAAGGAACATCCATTTATATACGAATGACTCTAGTTTATCCTTTTTTATCGCTGTGTAGTACTCCATTGTGTAGAAAAACCACATTTTCTTTAGCCATTCATTGGTTGTTGGGCATTTAGGTTGTTTCCAAGACTTAGCTATTACAAATTGTGCTGCTATGAACATGGTTGTGCATATATCACTGTGATATGATGATTTCAATTCTTCTGGGAAGATACCAAGCAGAGGAATAGCTGGGTCAAATGGAACCTCTAGTTGTAGTTTTCTGAGGAATCTCTACACTGATTTCCACAGTGGTTGGACCAGTCTACATTCCCACCAACAGTGCAGGAGGGTTCCTTTTTCCCCGCAGCCCCGCCAGCACTTGTTATTGGTTGATTTCTTGATAATAGCTATTCTTTCTGGAGTGAGATGGTATCTTAGTGTTGTTTTGATCTGCATCTCTCGAATGACCAATGATGTTGAACATTTTTTCAT